>VXBJ01003723.1:14087-30893 GCA_013400055.1 Nycticryphes semicollaris
AGGTGGGCCAGGAGCTGTCAGGAAAGAGGCAGGAGCAAGGGGAAGGGGTGAGGGCCCAGCCTGGCTCCCTGGGGGCAGCATGGGAGGGGGAGAGGAGCATGCAGGTCCAGGGGCACGCGTGAGCACAGCTGAACTCCCGCCCTTCACACGTGGGAGAAAGCGTGGCTCTTGCAGAGCGGTTTGTCCTTCTTAGAGTAGAATGTCTTCCCTTCCAGGTTGGTCTGGCAGATCTATGGAGGAGAGTGCAGGCAGTCAAGGGGGCTAAGACAGCCCCTGGGACACCCCACACCCCCCCCCAACCAGGGCTCAGCACCAGCATCACAAAGATGCCAAGGAGCAACAGGCTCAGAGGAGGTGCCCAAGCCACCAGCGCAGAGCCAAATGGAGAAAACCTCGTGGCAGTAGGGACTCCAGGCTGCTGCTCTACCCCACGCAGGGCATGCCTGCCAGGGAGAGCCACAGTCCCCTCCAGCAGCCAGGGAGGGAGGTGCATGGCTCACCGCACAGACGAAGCAAGTGTCATGCCAGCTGAACCCCAGCGCCTCCAGGAACCGGTCCCCAGCATCAATCTTGAAGTCACAGCCACGGCACTTGGTGCCAAACATCTTCTCGTAGTCTGCAAGGAGAGGCAGAGCCCTGGTCAGCCTTCCCCTGGACCACAAGACCCTTGTCCCAGGGGAGGAGGGCTGCAGCACAGCTGGGATCCCACCAGCACAGCCTGGGGACAACTTGCTGCTAGTCCCAGGGGAATGAAGCCCGAGTCACCCAGACAAGATGCCTGTGCCATGCAGGGTGGCCCCGGCTGCCACCGGGCGGCAGGGAGGAGGCAAACCTCATCTCCCAGGATGCAGCACTCGCCTTTGATGTACATCCTCCGTCATCACCATGGCAACATGGGAGTGATGGCACTACCCAGGCAGCCAGGGAGGACCGGGGTGGAGGGCTCAGGGCCCCTGGAAGGGAGGTCCCTGCCTTCTCCATGGCCTGAGGAGAGCCCCATGGCACAGGACAGATCATGTCCCACCCCCATTGGCAGGTGCTGAGCCCCAGCCATGCCTGGGGCCAGGTGAGGTGGCATCTGGGGTCCTCAGGTCCTACCTCTCTCGCAGTAGGGCTGTCCTTCCTCCATGTAGAAGGCACGGTTGCGGATGGGAGTTTTGCAGGCAGCACAGGTGAAGCACTGCACGTGCCAGGTCATCTTCAGTGCATGCATGACCTCCTGCGGGGGGAAAAATTGCTGTCAGCTGGGGCAGGACCACCCTGTCCCGCAGGGTACCCCCTCCCAGGACAGACAGAGACAGGGGATCCCTGAGGATGGGATCCGGATAGGAAGGGACTGAGCTGGGGACCCATAGGTAAGCAGGGATAGGAGGTGTGGGGCAGGCTGAAGGACACTCACTCCGGTGATCTTCTTCTTGCACTTGGCGCAGTTGGGTGCGTAGCGCGTGTCGTAGCACTTGGGGCAGAAGATGGAGCCTTTCTCCTCGAAGAAGCCACCCTCATCCAGCACTTTCCTGCACTGGCAGCAGGTGAACTCCTCGGGGTGGTAATAATGTCCCAGTGCCACCAGGTAACGTCCCCTGCAGCAGGACAAGAGCCATGTCAGCCATGCTGGGGCCCAGGACACTGGCACGGTGGCCACAGTGGCCAGGGCTCACCTGATGACCTTGTTGCACTTGTAGCAGAGGGGAGTACGGCCAGGCCCTTCGGGGGCCTGCTGTGCCGCCTGCACGATGGAGCTGCGGTTCTGCATGGGGGTCAGCGTGGCCGGCTGGCTGTGCTTGCTCACCACCGTGCTCGTCTTGTCTGGGGCGTAGCGCTCCGCAAATGAGGGGTCCACAGCCCAGGGAGGGCGACTGGCAGGGCCGGGGGTGGCGGCAGGGGTCCTGGGGGCTGCATGCACACACAAGTCTCCAGGACAGTGCTCCGGATCCCTTGGAAGCCCTCTCCCAGCACCTGTGGCTGGGCAAGCAGCATCCCCCGGCACCCTCAAACGCCCAGAAGCCCAGAAGGAGCGTTTTGCTTACCCAGTCCTGTCTCTGTCTTCATTGCTGCTCCGGGGGATGGGTCCATCACGGAGACCTGGCTACAGAACAAGCAGTTACTCCAGGCTGCCCCACTCGCCCCCTCTACCCAGTGGGGCCTGTGTGTGCAGGCAGGGCCCCCCCACCCCAACAAGCAGGCAGGAGCCGGCCAAGCCCCTGTGCCCAGCCAACAGCTGGTTTGGTGACAGGGTATCAAGCCAAGCGCCTTCAGCTCTGTGGAGACAGCACCCCAGTGTCTTGGGCAGCCACTGTGTTGGCCTGGGGAGTGGTGGGAGGGAGCACAGCCCTGCCAGGGCACCACTCCCAGCTCTGGGCTGACCAGAGACCCCAGGATCATGCAGACCCTGGCTGCCCACTCATACATGATGGTTGCCCGCAGCGTCACTGTGGTGCAGAGGTGCTTGGACATGACCCTGCACAGAAAACCCCCAGGCCCAGTTCTGGCAGAGCTGGGGACAGGCAGGGCTCTGCCATCCAGAGCCGGGCTGGTCCTGGGAGGGGAACAAGGCTGGTGCCCTGCAGTGGGCTACCAGCAATGGGCTTGGGATCAGGCAGAGCAAACCAGGGCCAGAGAAGTATGGCCCACCCAAGAGAGGGGACAGGGACAGAGGGAGAGCCAGTGGCTCTGTGCTTCTGCAGGGCAAAGGCGAGAAGCAGATAGCTACAAGTACAGGAGTATTTATTTGTGGTAGAGCAAACTGGTAAGAGCTGGGACCCAATGGTTACAGTGCCAGGGCAGAAGGCATCACAAGAGAGGTGATGGCAAAAGAGGAGCTGTGCAAAACCCTGCCGGGGGCAAGGAATGCCCCCTCCCCCCAGTCCCAAATCCCTTCTTGTGACTCCATGCAGGGCTGGGCACTCACAGAGATGACAAGGGCACTTGCCCAGCTCTGCTTGGTTGCCCCACAGCCCTGTGCCAGGCTCATGGGACATCGCGCCGCAGGAACAGACGCTGACCAAACATCAAAGGGCCACAGCCTGGTTTTCCCACTGCCACCAGCTGCTCCCACCCACTGTGTCCAGGAAACCACAGAATCCCTGCTCAGTGCCAGCAGTGCCCAGAGGCCTGCAGCCCCACGGCTCCTGCTACCGCCATGGCACATGCTCCCCTTACCTGGGCGTTTTAACAAACACATCATCATGATCCTCCACTGAGCGCAGCAGGAGAGAAAGGAGGAGACAGAGTCAGTCTGCAGCAACCGAGGCCCAGGGACAGCAGGAAAGGAAGGGAAGGGCAAGGAAGGAAAACTGACCTCTCCTCCCACCGCCCTCCTGCCACAACACACAGCCCTGCCCGACCACGGGGCAGAGCACGGCCCCAGCCCAGAGCCCCACACACAGCCCCACAAACAGCTCAGCCCATCCATCCAGGGCCTTGACTTGGGGATAAATCCAGACCCCCGTGCCAACATCACCCCACAACCTCTACCAGCTTCTGGGCAACCTGGAAAAGTCCAGCAACCCCGGGCAATGAGGCAGCACTGGGTCCTGCAGGAACTTACTGCCATCTGTGCCCGTCAGACGGGCCAGTTTGCGGAAGGAGCGGGACTGGGACGTCCCGGTGCGGGGCTGCCAGTCCTCAGCGTCCTCTATCAGCCGCAACTTCCCGGGGTCACACACAGGGGTCAGGGGGGCCTCCTGTGCCTGCGGGGGCTGCCTGCGAGTGACAGAGGGCAGGTACTCAGCCCACATCACTCACAGACTCTGCCTGGCAACATGGCAAGGAGCAGTGCACCCATAGGTGCCCTCACCCATGTGATCTCTCTTGCCAGACCCCAGCACTCACCATGGCTGTCCCGTGCCACAGCTGGACCCACGGGCATCCCTGTGGCATCAAAAAAATGGCGGCACCATAGTCAACGTTTGATGCATGGCACAGTGCATCCCTCCTGTATGCACCCCCAGACCAACAGAGGCAGGAGTCCCACAAAGATACTGCAGCATTCGCTCAAAACAAGCCTTGCAGTCACCCTGCACCCCGGCAACACATCATGCCACTGGTCCAGATGCTGCCCAGTGCCTCCCAACATCCCCAGCAAAGTGTTGCCAGTGCCACCAGCAGGCTGCCAGGCAGGCTGTCCCCAACCAGACAGTGATCTCAACAGTCCACACTGGACAACTGCTGCTCCACTGTATTTGGGACACCTTGGTGCAGCTTGACCTCCCCACCTTGGTGCCAGTAGTGTTCAGAGGGTCCTGCCTGGCATGGGGACAACGCACTACAAAGATATCCCCAGTGAAACAAACTGCCTGTCAGGCCAGTGCTCAGGCAGGACCCTCTTGAGGCAACGGCCAGAGCATTGGCTGGGCGCTGGTGGTGCCCACCACTGTACAAGCACAAGGTGGTCTCTGCCAACAGCTCAGATCTGGGGAAAGGGAGAGGACAGAGGGAACAGGGGGTGGACAGAGAATGAGAGAGGAGAGAAGAAACTGCAACAGGACAAGGAGCTTTCCCAGAGTCACTGTGAGCAGTGCGTGTGCAGGCGAGCCAGCTGGGTGGGCACCCCATGGCTTTGGCTGCCACCCTGGCACACACTCCCCTTACCTGGGCTTTTTAACAAGCTCATCCTCACGATCCTCCACTGAGCGCAGCAGGAGAGAAAGGAGGAGACAGAGTCAGTCTGCAGCAACCGAGGCCCAGGGACAGCAGGAAAGGAAGGGAAGGGCAAGGAAGGAAAACTGACCTCTCCTGACCTCTCCTCCCACCGCCCTCCTGCCACAACACACAGCCCTGCCCGACCACGGGGCAGAGCACGGCCCCAGCCCAGAGCCCCACACACAGCCCCACAAACAGCTCAGCCCATCCAGGGCCTTGACTTGGGGATAAATCCAGACCCCCGTGCCAACATCACCCCACAACCTCTACCAGCTTCTGGGCAACCTGGAAAAGTCCAGCAACCCCGGGCAATGAGGCAGCACTGGGTCCTGCAGGAACTTACTGCCATCTGTGCCCGTCAGACGGGCCAGTTTGCGGAAGGAGCGGGACTGGGACGTCCCGGTGCGGGGCTGCCAGTCCTCAGCGTCCTCTATCAGCCGCAACTTCCCGGGGTCACACACAGGGGTCAGGGGGGCCTCCTGTGCCTGTGGGGGCTGCCTGCGAGTGACAGAGGGCAGGTACTCAGCCCACATCACTCACAGACTCTGCCTGGCAACATGGCAAGGAGCAGCACATGTGCCAAGCCCCTTGCCAGACCCCAGCACTCACCATGGCTGTCCCGTGCCACAGCTGGACCCACGGGCATCCCTGTGGCATTGAAGGAAACGGCGGCACAACAGTTAATGTTTGATGCATGCCTCAGTGCATCCCTCCTGTATGTACCCTGAGCCCCACAGAGAGATGAGCCCCACAAAGATACCAGCAGCATTCGGTCCCCATCGGCTTTGCAGCCACTCCACTGACCCAAGGGAGATCATGCCTCAGGTCCAGGCACTACCCAGAACTTCCCAACATCTCCATCTTGGTGTTGCCAGCAGGTGACCAGCCATCCCTACCCACTGTGTCTGGGACACCTCAGGGCAGCTTTGCATGCTGAGCAGAGGGGGTCCTGCCTGGCATGGAGACAACCCACTGTAGAGACACCCCATCTGGGTACAGCCTGGCTTTCAGGCTGGTGCTCAGTCACGACCCTCCCGAGGTGATGGCCAGAGCAGTGGCTGAGCGCTCGTGCTGCCCATCACTGGGTGAGCACAGGACAGGCTCTGCCAACAGCTCAGCTTTGGGAAGATGGAGAGGACAGAATAGGAAAGGGAAGATGGAATAGGAAACGAGAGCAGAAATGTCAACAGAGCAAAGAGCTTTTCCAGAGTTACTGCAAGCAGTGAGTGCGAGGATGAGCCAGCTCCAGGGACTGAGCCCAGCGTGGGCACCCCCATGGCTCTGACTGCCACCCTGGCACAAGATCCCCTTACCTGGGCTTTTTAACAAGTTCATCCTCACGATCCTCCACTGAGTGCAGCAGGAGAGAAAGGAGGAGACAGAGTCAGTCTGCAGCAACCAAAGGCCAGGGACAGCAGGAATGGGAGGAAAAGGAGGAAAACCAACATCTCTCCTCCTACAGAACTCCCACCCCAGTGCCCCAGCCACACACTCCTGCCCAACAGCAGGACAAAGCACAGCCCCAGCCCAGCAGTACCACGATGTGCCTCACTTGACACCTCCCACTCAGAGACACGAGTAACCCCCGCCAGCTCAGCTTGCTCAGGGGGAGCCACACAGGGCCAAAATCAAACCCCTGGTGCCACATCAACCTCACAGCATCTACTGGGTTCTGAGTAATCTGGCAAAGTCCAGCAACCCCGGGCAATGAGGCAGCACTGGGACCTGCAGGAACTTACTGCCATCTGTGCCCGTCAGACGGGCCAGTTTGCGGAAGGAGCGGGACTGGGACGTCCCGGTGCGGGGCTGCCAGTCCTCAGCGTCCTCTATCAGCCGCAACTTCCCGGGGTCACACACAGGGGTCGGGGGAGCCTCCTGTGCCTGTGGGGGCTGCCTGTGTGTGACAGAGGGCAGGAGCTCAGCCTGCATCACACGTGGACCCTGCCCAACACAAGGCAGCACTCCCAAATGTGCCCTCACACACGCCAAGCCCATCACCAGACCCCAGCACTCACCATGGCTGTCCCATGCCACAGCTGGACCCACGGGCATCCCTGAGGCATCAAAAAAAAAAAAAAAAAGGCAGCACCATAGTCAATGTTTGATGCGTGACGCAGTGCATCCCTCCTGTATGCACCCCCAGCCCCACAGATGCAGGAGCCCCACAAAGATACCAGCAGCATTCGCTCCAAACCAGCCTTGCAGCCACTCTGCACCCCTGCAGAACATCATACCACGGGTCCAGACACTGCTCAACACCTCCCTGCACCACCAGGAAGGTGTTGCCAGTGCCACTGCCACCAGCAAGCTGCCTGGCAGGCTGTCCTTAACTGGTCATTAATCCAACATCCCATGCTGGACAATTGTCCTCTGTATATGGGAAACCTTGGTGTACCTTGGCCTCCCCAGCTTAATGTAACAAGCAGCCAGTGGTGGGTCTGGTCAGCATGGGGACAACCCACTGTAAAGACATTCTGCTTGGGGACAACCTGCCTGCCAGGCTGGTGCTCAGGCAGGACCCTCTCGAGGTGACTGACAGAGCATTGGCTCGGCACTGGTGGTGCCCACCACTGTACAAGCACAAGGTGGTCTCTGCCAACAGCTCAGATCTGGGGAAAGGGAGAGGACAGAGAGGGAACAGCAGGAAAGGAATGAAGAAAGGAAGAGGAATGAAGAAACAGCAACAGCATAAAGTGCTTTCCTAGAATAATCACAAGCAGTGACTGGAAGAGCGAGCCAGCTGGGTGGGCTGAGCCCAGGGTGGGCACCCCTATGGCTCCGACTGCCACCATGGCACCTTCACCCCTTACCTGGGCTTTTTAACAAGTTCATCCTCACGATCCTCCACTGAGCACAGCAGGAGAGAAAGGAGGAGACAGAGTCAGTCTGCAGCAACCGAGGCCCAGGGACAGCAGGAAAGGAAGGGAAGGGCAAGGAAGGAAAACTGACCTCTCCTCCCACCGCCCTCCTGCCACAACACACAGCCCTGCCCGACCACGGGGCAGAGCACGGCCCCAGCCCAGAGCCCCACACACAGCCCCACAAACAGCTCAGCCCATCCAGGGCCTTGACTTGGGGATAAATCCAGACCCCCGTGCCAACATCACCCCACAACCTCTACCAGCTTCTGGGCAACCTGGAAAAGTCCAGCAACCCCGGGCAATGAGGCAGCACTGGGACCTGCAGGAACTTACTGCCATCTGTGCCCGTCAGACGGGCCAGTTTGCGGAAGGAGCGGGACTGGGACGTCCCGGTGCGGGGCTGCCAGTCCTCAGCGTCCTCTATCAGCCGCAACTTCCCGGGGTCACACACAGGGGTCGGGGGAGCCTCCTGTGCCTGTGGGGGCTGCCTGTGTGTGACAGAGGGCAGGTACTCAGCCCACATCACTCATGAACTCTGCCTGGCAACATGGCAAGGAGCAGCACATGTGCCAAGCCCCTTGCCAGACCCCAGCACTCACCATGGCTGTCCCGTGCCACAGCTGGACCCACGGGCATCCCTGTGGCATTGAAGGAAACGGCGGCACCATAGTCAATGTTTGATGCATGCCTCAGTGCATCCCTCCTGTATGTACCCTGAGTCCCACAGAGGCATGGCTCCACAAAGATACCAGCAATATTTGCTCCCCATCGGCTTTGCAGCCACTCTGCTGACCCAAGGGAGATCATGCCCCAGGTACAGACACTGCCCAGCACCTCCCAACACCCCCAGCAAGGTGCTGCCATTGCCACTAGCCACCTCAGTGCAGCTCAGCCCCTCTAACTCAGTGCCAGCAGTTGCAAGCAGGTCCTGCCCAGAACACCCAGCACAGAGACAACCCACTGTGCAGACACCCTGGTTGGGGACACCTGCCCAGCAGGAGTATGTCCAGACAGGACTCTCCCAAGGTGACATTCAGAGCAATGGCTAAGTGCTGTTGGTGCCCATCATGGGGCAAAAAAATGGTGGGGCTCTGTGGTTCCACCAACAGCGTGGCTCTGTGGAGACAGAGAACAGAGCAGAAGAAACAGCAACAGGGCAAAGAGCTTCCCCACAGTGACTGAAAGCAGAAAATGCAAGGGTGAACCAGCCAACAGAACTTGCCCAGCCACCCCACAGACCCAGAACAGGCTCACAGGCTTCTTGTACCAAAGGCCCAGTCACTGCCCAACACCCCAAGCACAGTGCACCACGGTCACCAGCCACCTTCATGCCCCATTTGCACAAGAGGCACAGCTGGCATCCCCAGCTCAGTGCCCAGTTCGTGCCCGGGACATGCAGACCTGTGACTCCCACTGTCACCCTGGCACCTTCGCCCCTTACCTGGGCGTTTTAACAAGCTCATCCTTGCGATCTTCCACTGAGCACAGCAAGAGAGAAAGGAGGAGACAGAGTCAGTCTGCAGCAACTGAGGTCCAGGGACAGCAGTAAGGACAGGGAAAGGAAGGAAAACCGACCTCTCCTCCTGCTACAACACACAGCCTGTCCTGACCATAGGGCAGAGCACGGCCCCAGCCCAGCGGCTCTACCACGAGCCCATGCACAGCCCCAGGTAACTCTTGCCAGCTCAGCCTCCCTCGAGGGGACAGATGGGGCTGAAACCAAAGCTCCACTGCCATGACACATCCCATTATCTGTCTCCAGTTGCTCTGGCAAAGCCGGGCACCCCTGGGACCTGCAGGAACTTACTGCCATCTGTGCCCGTCAGACGGGCCAGTTTGCGGAAGGAGCGGGACTGGGACGTCCCGGTGCGGGGCTGCCAGTCCTCAGCGTCCTCTATCAGCCGCAACTTCCCGGGGTCACACACAGGGGTCGGGGGAGCCTCCTGTGCCTGCGGGGGCTGCCTGTGTGTGAAAGAGGGCAGGAGCTCAGCCTGCATCACGCGTGGACTCTGCCCGGCATCATGGCAAGAGGCTGCACACCCAAAGGCTCCCTTGCCCATCTGGTCCCTCTTGCCAGACCCCAGCACTCACCATGGCTGCCCTGTGCCCCAGATGGACTCACGGGCATCCCTGTGGCATTGAAAAAACGGCGGCACAACAGTTAATGTTAGATACACAGCTCAGCACATTCCTCCCATATGCACCCTGAGCCCCACAAACAGGCCTGCAACACTCACCCAGTTCCGCCCTGCAGCCCCAGGGAGCCTCATGGGACATCATGCTCCAGGTCCAGGCCTTGCCCAGTATCTCCTAACAACACCCCCAGCAAGGTGCCGCCAGTGCCACCAGCCTCCTTCAGATCCCACTTGCTCAAGAAGTAACAGTGCAGCTTGGCCTCCCCAGCTCAGTGCCAGCAGTGCCCAGTGAGTCCTGCCCGGCACACCTGGGCACAGGAACACCCCAGTTGGGGACAGCCTGCCTGGCAGGCACCTGCACGGGCAGGACCCTCTTGAGGTGATGGTCAGAGCAGTGGCTGAGCGCTGGTGGTGCCCATCACTGGGCAAGCAAAGGGCAGGCTCTGTGGCTCTGCCAACAGCCCGGCTCTGGGGAGAGGGAGAGGAGAGTGGGGGAACGGGATAATGGCGGAGGCAGGAGAAAAAGAAGTCAGAGCAACAGGGTAAAGTGCCACCCCAGAGTCTCCGCAAGCAGTGAGTGAGACCGCGAGACAGCTGGGTGGGCTGAGCTCCAGGTGGGCTGAGCCCAGGGTGGGCACCCCTATGGCTCCGACTGCCACCATGGCACCTTCACCCCTTACCTGGGCGTTTTAACAAGCTCATCCTCATGATCCTCCACTGAGCACAGCAGGAGAGAAAGGAGGAGACAGAGTCAGTCTGCAGCAACCGAGGCCCAGGGACAGCAGGAAAGGAAGGGAAGGGCAAGGAAGGAAAACCAACCTCTCCTCCTGCTGCCATCCTCCTGCCACCAACGCACAGCCCTGCCCGACCACAGGGCAGAGCATGGCCCCAGCCCAATGGCTCCACCATGAGCCCACACACAGCCCTGGGTAATTCCCGCTGGCTCAGCCTCCCCCAAGGGGCCAGACAGGGCCAAAACCAAAGCTCCACTGCCATGACACATCCCATTATCCGCCTCCAGTTGCTCCAGCAAAGCTGGGCACCCCCAGGCAGCTCTGGGCCCTACAGGAACTTACTGCTGTCTGTGCCCGTCAGACGGGCCAGTTTGAGGAAGGAGCGGGACTGGGTGTTCGTGGCGCGGGGCTGCCAGTCCTCAGCATCCTCTATCAGCCGCAACTTCTCAGGGTCAAACACAGGGGTGGTGGGGGCCTCCAGCAGCAGCTTCGGGGGCTGCCTGTGAGTGACAGTGGCGTCTGTCAAATCTGACAGATCCCTGCTGCATCACCTCCCTGGGGCTGCCCCACACTTCCTCTGGCACAGAACCACAGCACACCAGTACATGAGACACCATACATTCATTGCCTTCCTTCCCACAACCCCTACTCCTCCTCTTCCACATAGGAAGGGCCCATTAAGGACTGAGTCAGGACGGACCATCCATCCCTGGCAGTTTGAAACTGTTCTCAAGGGCCAGGAGGTAAAAGGACAGGGCAAGAATAAGCCAAGGTCAAAAATCACTGGCAGGAGAGCTGCGTGAAAGCCCAGTGTACACCTGTGGTACCAGTGGCGGTGCTGCCCACCTGCCTGAATCTGGGCAGCCCACAAGCCCTCGCCCATCCCAGCCAAACCACACCTTGGGGAGAAGGGAAGGGACCACCAGCACGCGCTGCCTGTCCCCCGGTCAGCCCTGCCCCAGGGAGCAGAGCACTAGCAGGGAAGAGGCATGCAGGGAGGATAGAGAGAGCAGGCAAAAGGCTTACTGACTTGTCAAGGCTCAGCACCTGTAGGGGAGAGGGAAAGAGAAAGGGAGGAGAGAAAGAAAGAAAAAGGAAGGTGAAATTAGACCCGCTGCACCTGAGAAGCTTCCAGAGCTCACCTATGGCCTGCACCAGTCCCCCTACCCCTGAGACCCATGCCCAGCTTGCCCAGGGCTGGGAGCACACTGGGCAGCAGCAGCAGACGCTGAAAGACCAGACCATGCCTCCCTTAACCCCCCCAAAACAGGCCTGGGTACCGAGGGCATCCAGGGCTATATCCTCTCCCCATCTATTGCCTAATGTCAAGGTGCCATGGCAGGCAGCTCTTGGCAGGAGGGCAGGGACCAGCAGTTGTCAGACAGGCAGCAGCCAAGTGGGCAACCTGCAGAGACAGAAGCTCCTTCCCTGTGAGCAGAGCTAGGATGGCGCTGCGCAGGGCTCAGAAGGGCTTCCCTTTGCCCAGCCCATCCTGGCAGCCTGGGGACTGGCAGGATGACCCTAGGCAGGAGCTGGTTGGTAGCCACAACAAAGCCCACTGCTACCACAGATGCCAACAAGTGTCCTGCTATAGCCACCATACCGTGCCCTGCAGGACTCCCCACAAGCTGATATGTCCCCAGATGAGGGACCAGCATGCGTGTAGGGGCGCTCCTGTTGTGTCAGGTACCCCAGCCGATGGGGGATCCCAACACAGGCATCGTCACCCACTCCCACTCCTGGGTGCCTGGCATGCAAGGCGCAGCAGGGCCAGGCAGCGGGCTCCCCCTGACCTTCGGGGAGCAGGACAGACAGCAACATACCCATTGTGCTGGGGGGTGCAGGTGGGCGCCGGGGGTGCATACGTCACGGGTTTCGTCACCAGCCCAGGCCGTGGGTTCGGAGGCGAGCCAGCCCCGAAGGGCCGAGCTGTTTTGTTGAGGGCGGTGCTGGGAGCGAAGTTATATTTCAGGGGTTCAGAGCAGGGGAGTGAGTCCTGAGCGAGACAAAACACACAGACATGGGCTCACACGTCAAGCAGCATGCAAGGGGCAGCCCCGGGCCAGGCAACACAGCAGGCAGCCAGGTAAGAAAGCTAGACAGCACATGCACCATGGGCGTCGGGCTTTGCTAGGTCGGCACCTCTCTCCACAGGGCACCTAGCCCAGCAACTGTAGGTCACAAGCCCGGCCTGAGGGTATCTGGGAGGATTAGTAAGTCCCTGGACACTCACTGCAGCCCGCAGCAAGGTGGAGCATGCACACACGCCAATCACAACCATCCCACAGCACAAAGCTGAACGCATGCAGGTGGCTTCTGTCCAGGAGCCACTGGTCACTGGCTCCAGCCCCGTCTCCCCATGCCAGGGCACTCCCCAGTACTAGCAAACATGGGGCCCCGAGGCCGTGCTTCAGCTGCCCAGCCTCTTCCCCTGCATCAGCTCCTCCATGCCCCTGCCCACATATGGCACTAGCAGGGGCACAGACAGGCAGCAGCTGGGCTGGGCAGACCCTGCTCCCTCTGATCCACTGTAGTGGCAGGGATCAGAGCTGCTCCTCCAGCAAGGAGTTTTCCAGCCCTCCAAGCACACCCTGGTCCCCCAGAAGCCTGCGGGCCCCAGGAGCAAAGTCCATTTGTCCATCTACACTCAGAGATTCCCCTCCCCTGAGACCAGGCTGAGCTGCGGCTGCAGCGCCAGGAGCGACACATACCTTCTGCGGCTTTCCCAGGTGGTTCTGGGCTCTGCAAGAGAGGAGACAACCAGGCAGGTGCTGGAACCAGCCCAGTCACCACCAGAACGATGGTACCCCAGGGATGCAGCACCCACCCAAGGGGAGCCGTGGCCAGCTGGCACTACCTCATGGCTCACAGGTGAGGGCCAGCAGGCATGCTAAGTAGAAGTCCTCAGACCCAGCCATGGGCTGCCAGGTTCTGAGTAAGGAGCAGTGGTGCCAGGAGCTGGTACTGGGCAGAGGGTCCTAGCTCTGCTCCAGCCACAGCAGGACCCCAGCTTTGCAGGACCCACAAATCCTACCTGCTCAGGGTGAGGCAGAGCCTGTCCCCACAGGCACGGATCCTGTTCTGTGCCTCGATGTGCGTCATGGAGCTGGTGCTCTCCCCGTCGATGTACAGCACCCAGTCGCCCACTCCCACGCCGGCCTGGGCTGCCTTCCCACCCGGTGTCAGCTGCAGGACAGACAGAGTCAGGGAGAGCTGGACCAGCTGAGCGGTGACACAAGAGCAGAGGGACATCCTCGTCCCTCCAAAGGCAGGGGTCTACTGGGGTCCAGGCTCCCTCATGCAAGGCGCAGCCTGGCACAGGACAGCATATGGATCTGACCCAGGGGGAGACAGGGACCTCTGGATCATCCCTGTTTCCCAGCACATTAGCCCAGAGCAGCCCCTTTTCCTCTGCAGCAGTAGATGGCTTATCACAACCCCAGGGTGCTGCCCAGCCCCTGCCCTCTGGCAGGACTGGGGTCCATGCCAGTACCCCGGGGCCCATCCCCATGACACCAAACGGCGGAGGCAGCACTGGCTCAGCCTCGGCAGGAGGTCTGGCAGCCCCTCTGAGCCATCCCCGTGGTGGGAAGGGAGCGCAGTGAGTCAGGGCCTGTCGGGCAGCCCACGTCTTGCTGTGAACCACAGGCATGTCCAGCCCTTCGCCTGGAGAGAAGCGGGGGAGGACAGAGAAGGGCACCCCCGGGGCACTCCCCCCCAGCCACCCACGCTCCTGGTCCTGTTCCCATCCTGGTGCCAGCAGGCTCAGACATTACCTCATCCCTGCAGGGGAGCAGCAGCCCGCCCTGGGGCAGGGAGACACCCGCCCCCACCCACACTGCTTCCCCAGCCCTCACCCCGCTGGGGCAGCCAGGAGCACAAGCATGGAGCTGGGGATTCACCTTGCCCCCAGCATGGCTCTACATCAGCCCTGTGTCAGGAAGCTGAGACTGCCCTGCCCTCCCCTCTAGCTGGGGATGCACAGCTGAAGGTGAGTAGGGCCCCAAGCATCATACACAGCTCCCAGGCGCTAACAGACAGACAGACAGACATAGGCAGTTTACAGCCATTCCTGCTACTCCAGCACGGAAGAACTCGAGGCACTTGGACCCAGACCAAGTATTTCCTCAAGTCTTGTTCGACATGAACATAAAAGGAGCGAGCCAGATTCCCAGCATCGTCAGAGGGCTGAAAAATCCCTGCTGCCGAGCCCTGGCCCCTCCTTGCCCGTGCACAGGACCCAGCTCGCCCCAGAGCCATGCTCCCCTTCCCCGCTCCAGCACCGTCCCTCCACGTGAGGCCAAATCCCACACCCAGGCTGAACACCATCCAGCTCCACCTGCATCCTGCTGCCATCCCCAGTGGGACATGGGCACCCCCTCTGGTGACCCCACACTGCCCCATGCCCAATCCCCCTGCCTGGCATGGGAGGGTACCCTGGGTGACAAGCAGTACCGAATGGCTCCTGGCCACACTGCTGCAAGCCCCAGCTTGTTGCCCTTGAGAGCTGGGGAAAGCGCAGGGCAGCTGCGTGGGTTTGGAGGCAGGAGTGGGAGCTGGGAGAGGTTCTCACACGGCTGCCCAGGAAGGGAGAGCGCAGCAGGGCTGCGTCACACAGCCGCACCCAGCCTGGCCAGCACTGCCATGCTCCTCTTCCCCCTCTGTGCCAGCATGCCAGGAAACCCCTTTGGCAGGTGCCAGCTCAGCCAGGAGTCATGGCACTGCCAGCTCTCCTGCTTCCCGCTCAGCCCCACTAACCAGGGCTTCCTATCTCCCCGCTCCACCCAGCCAGCCCTTTGTTCCCTGTGCCTCCATCATGGTGAGCCAAATCCCAGTGAGGTGCCCACTGGACACCCTGTCCAGGGCTCTGGCACCCAGAACAGAGTCTCACCCAGCACAGAGGAAAGCCGGGCACCTGCATGAGGGTGCAGGCAGGATCTCCCAGAGCCTTCCCACCTGCAGCACTGAGGGTCTCTCCTCTTTACCAGCTAGCCAATGCTGGGACGTGCCACACAGCATCCAGCTCCCCAGACACTAGCCCTTACTGCAGGCAGCTCAGGATCAGTCTGGCAGCCTACCTAGACGAGGTGTCAGGACCCCAGAAGAACCCCTTGCCACAAGAAGACCAGGGTGGCACCTCTTTTGTGTGACTACCAAGCTGAAGCAGCCCCCCAGCTCACCCAGTAGTGTCACAGCAATGGACGCAGCCAAGAGCTAAAGCACACACCAGTGCTGTTCTCCCTCTGTGCTCCCCGGCTCCAGAGAGCAGGATTCCATGGCAGCTCTCAAGGCCAGGGCAGGACATCTCCTTCCAGTACCCCCAGGCCTTGGCAGGACAGCCTGCCCTGCCAGCAGCACCCAAGAGAAGTGGTGGCCAAGGACAGCAGTGTGCTCCAGGCAGGTCCTTTTAGGGCTAGAGATGTCTCTGGAGTGCAAAGCAGTGCAGGGTCATCCCTTACCATCAGACAAGGGCCTGCTGCCCCCCCATGCAGCCCAGCCTGGCCAGAAAGCCCTCTCCCCCCCCAGCTCGATCCATCCTCAGGAATGTCCTCGCTGCTCCTGCCTGCCCTGCCCAGGACAGCAGCGTTGCCCAAGCCCTGAGGGCAGCTCTGGTCTGTGCACACAGCAGAGCCATTGCTTCACAAGGCCCCTGCCCTGGGCCCTGGGAGGCTCCTCCATCCGACCAGACCCTTTGTTAAGCTCTGGCTCGCAGCCAAGAGAAACATTTTTTAGAGAATAAACTCGCTGAAGCCGTCTCTGCGTGCTCGGCAGAGATCAGCAGGCCCTGGGGCAGCGGTGCTGGTGACTCCAGCCTCACACTGTGCCCTTGGGGGTCCTTGCTCCATTCTGGGGTGCTGCAGAGACTTGTGCCCTCCGGGGTAGGCGTGTGGTGCCAGGCTCGTGCCGGGGGCAGGCCCCCACGAAGCACTGGGTGCCACGAGCGAAGCTGTCCTTTGAAAAGCAGCCTCCGTGCCAGCTGCCCAAGCGTCAGCGGCACAGGCAATACAGTCACATTCCAAGGCTTATAAGGCAATTGTGTGGCCAGAGCTGTGGCCAGCACCCACCCGGGGACCGCCTGCAGACAGGGACCCACACTTGCCCAGAGCCGGACCTGGCCTGGGCAAGCATCACACCAGGGGTAGCTTGCACAATGTCATGCTGGAGAAACAGGCTGGTTTTGCAGGGGGAGACAAATCCCAACACAGACAGCAGTACTGGCAGCAGCAGAGGTTCCCTCCCCTCCCCTGCCTGTTCCAGGGGCCAGCTCAGGTGTGGAGCTGGGAGCTGCACAGCAGGAGGGAGAGCAGAAAGGCATAAGCCAAGGTCCCAGGATGCTGAGCCTGGTGGTGTGGTGTAGACTGGGAAGTCAGCCTTATAACTCAGAGATGGTGAGAACGGCTCCCCTCCCCTCCCCCTGCAGTGGGCACACTCCGG
>VXBJ01003723.1:30961-42366 GCA_013400055.1 Nycticryphes semicollaris
ACATTTCACATCCCTGCTGCGGTCCTCTGCCCGGAACACCCCCATGACGGACTGCAGCTGATAAGGTTCCAAGGAGGCTACGCAAGAGCTAGGCAGGGCAGGATGCAGGGGCCCCAGCTCGTCCACATCCCCCATATGAGGCTCTGCCTCAGCCACCTGGATGCAGCCACTACAGCTCCCACCCACAGAGGCAGAGGAAGGATGGACGTGGCTGATCTTGGCTTCTCTTACCCTGGAGATGGAGAGGGGCATGCTGAAATCCTTCCCTCCCTGCAGTCTGAAGCCCCAGGGTGCCGGCCCGTTCAGCATCACCTTGTAGGACTCCATGTCACCCATCTCTGCAAGGGAAGAGGGTGTGATCCTGGTGTTAGGGTACACAGGAAAAACAGAGCGAGCAGGCGAGGAGGGGGCTCAGTGCCTGGCAGGACAAGGCAGGAGGAGGCAGATCATGTTTCCAGCAGTAACTCCACCCTGACCATCCTACACTATGCTTAGAGATGCACCCCAAATCTATCAGCATCTCCTCCAGTACCGTTGGAGGCAAGCGCCTAGGCAAACGCTGACTAGTATCAGGGAGTCAGGTACAGCCCCCTGCCACCCACAGCCAAGTGTCCACGGGCTCTGCTCTCCTTCTCCCAAAGCTAGGATGTGCTTTCCCTTGCAGCACCCCAGAAACTCACGCTCCTGAAAGCTGAGATCGTTTCAGACTGTGGAGAAGCAGCAGCAGATAGGAAAGGATTGGAACCAGAAGCGCTTTTGCCAGGTGAATGAGCAGCAGCATCATCCCAGGAGCTGCCTGATGCCACCCAAGGTGCCTGGCAGAGCAGCCAGGCTGGCGCTCCGGCAGCCGGGCCGAGCAGATGCCACCTGGGAGCGAGCCCATCTCCGCACAGAGAGACGGGGCTGAGGGAGGGAGGGAATCCCGGCGCTCCCCTGCCTGCCAGGGCTGCACTGACAGCTGTCAGCCGGCCAAGGCTGCGGGCAGACGGGCCAGCCCCAGCCTGGAAAGTGCCACCAGGCCCCTGCGAAGCCCCCAAGGACCGCTGCCGGGCAGGGGACAGGGCCAGCTCCGGTGGCCCGGGGCTCTGCCCATCCCTGGCAGGGGACGCCGGGCTCCCAGCTGGGAGGCGGCGGAGGCTGCAGGGCTGGGGGCCAGCGTGCCCCCGCTCTCCCCGGCCCGGTGCGGGCTATATAAGGCGTGTAAGACGACACCAGCCCGCTCCCCGCTCGGGAGGGCCGGGGGAAGGCTGCGTGTCAGGCATTCCCGGCGCCCGGCAGCCGTACAAGCCCCAGCGGTGCGCCGGGATCGGGGTGAGCAGGCAGCCCCCCGCGGGGCTGGGGATCCCCGGCAGCCCCAGGCTACAGAGCCCTCCTGCTCCTGGGGGATCAGGCCCCGGTCTGCCTGCCCCGCGGGAACCCCCAGGCCCCCCTCCCCATCCCACCCCACACAGCCTCCCTTCCCTGGGCTTGGGGACCCCACCCTTGCCCCACGGCGACCCTAAACCTACCCGACCCCAACCAACCGCCTTCCCTCAGATTCAGGCCTCAGCCCCATCTCCCTCCCCACCCCACCGGCAGACAACGGAGCCCCCCCCAGCCCCTCCCGCACTCACTCACCCGCGGCCGGCCGGGCCCCCGGCGGAGCGGGGCCGAGCGGGCGGCGCCGCAGCGGGGAACGGAGCGGCGGAGTCGGACGCGGGGCTCGAACTCGGGCACCGCCCCCACCCGGCCCGGGGCGATATTATATAGGCTAGAGAAGGGGCGGAGCCGGCAGACGACTCGGCCAATCACGACGTGCTCCTGCCTGCCGGGGCGTGCACAGCGGCGCCCCCTGGCGGGAAGGCTCGGGCTGCCCCCGCCAGGCCCCAATCCCGGTCCCCGGCCCGGTCGTGGTCCCCGCCCGCCCCCGCAGCGCTGGCCCCGGGACCGATCCCTGCCCGCCCTCGCAGCACCAGCAAAGCCCAGTCTGGCCCAGGAAGTTTATTCACTGCACAACTGAGTGGCATCCAGCCTGGGCTCAGGCCCAGTCCCGCCGGCCGGGGGTCTCTCTGCTGAGCAGCCGCACCAGCTTGGCCCGGAGGTTGCTCTGGGGCTTGTGCCCAGGGCGCCCTGGTGGCACTTCTTGCCCCCAGCGTTGCTCAGGGGGCTGGGGGCTGCCCCGCGGCAGCTGGGCTAGAGCAGCCCGGTTGTCATAGAGGGGGCCCACCTCACTGCTGTGGCCCTCGGGGGCCTGCCGGCACCCCAACTCCCACTGCGCTTCCTCCTCTTCCTCTTCCTCTGCCACAGCAGGACCTGTCTCTGTGGTGAAGATGTTCTCGTAGAGATGCTCAGGGGGTGGCTTCCCTGCAGCCCAGGGCTCACAAGGGCCTGGTGGCCCTGGCCCAAAGAGGGGCTGCTGGCCCCGGGCAATAGAGGCATAGATGATAGGGGCCGTGGCCTCCATCTCTGGTGGGGGAAAGCGGCAGAGGCTGGCAGGGGGATGGGAGGCAGGCTGTGCCCCACCAAGGGGTGGGCTGGGCTGGGACTCCTCAGGCCCAAGGCCCCGAGGCTGGGGCTTGAGGCCCTGCTGTGCAGAGAGCTTGGGGTCTGGGGCACAGAAGAGGCGGGGGTCTGGGGTGTCCTTGCCCTGCTGCTGACAGGTGATGGCGGTGGACACAGCCCGGCAGAGCTCCAGGGCCCGCGGGGTGCTGAAGGTAAAGGTGCCCTCACCGGAGTCGCTGCGGCGGCCAGCCTCGAAGGAGAAAACAGTCTGCAGGGTCAGAGAGCAGGGTGAGGGGCTGGCACCCATGCTGGACAGCCAGCAGCCCCAAGGAGGGAGGGGAACACGCACCTGATCCTGGCCAAACTTGCGGAGGAAGGGATAGGGCCAGGTGAGCAGGGGCTGCCGGGACTGCGGGTCCTTCAGTGTCAGGCTCTGGGGAAGGGCTGAGAGCAGGTAGTGCCCATGCAGGCCACAGCGGGTGGCTGCCTCCGTCTGGACCACCAGCACAGGGAATTCAGTCACTGTAGGAGCAGAGCAAGGTGGGGATCAGCACCAGGACACCAAGCCAGAGCCCACCCCAGCTTCATCCACTGCCCCTGCACCTACGGTCCTGCCAGGAAGAGTAGAGAGAGTTCTCCTCCATAGGGATGGCAGGGCTGGGCTGGGTCCCGGCACTGCTCTGTGTCGTCTCCTTTGCATCCTGAAACAGAGGGATGTGAGCACAGCCCCCCAGCCAGGGGAACACAAGCTCCCTTAGCTGCCCACACACCCCAGAGCCCCCTGGCTCACCCAAGCCAGCGGCAGAGTGAGGAGTCCTGGCTGTGCCAGGCCTCATGGTACCTGGAAGGCCAGCTGGCAGAGCTGGGTGATCCACTCATCCCGCTGCTCGGATGCCAGCAAGTAGCTCTTTTCCGTAGTGGTGAGATAGAAGGCAGCAGTGGCTTTGGGGCAGCTCTCGGTGCCCGCTGGGCCCACAGAGACGCAGTCCGAGAGGCGGATCACCCGTCGGGCACACCGCCGCAGGGAGGTCTTCTCCAGTGCCGTGCCATCATCCCGCACGTCAAACTTCTCCATGCGGGCCACGCCAGAGGGGCTGGCAGCAAAGAGCTGGGCTCGCATCTTTCTCCAGAACCTCTGTGGCATGGGAAGGGCACAGGTAAGGGGGAAAAAAAATGGGTCAGCAATGAGCTGCCTCGAAGCACTGCCTTCCTACAGGGCCAGCAGTGCTGAGAAAGAGCCATGTGAGGCAGGAGGGGGCACAGAGGGTCCTTGCCCACACCTGCTGGGTGCTGCAGGTGGGCACAGGAGAGCAGGGGCCAGTGCAGACCCCCAGGACTGTGGGGCAGGGCATTCTCGAAGCTGGGCTGTGGGGGCCCTGCCCTGAGGGAGCTCAGCATGGGTTGTGTCATGATCCCTCCCAGCTCGGAGAGCACCAGGTCCTGCTCTTTGTTCCCCACTGCAAGTGCCGGCCTGCCACTGCTGCAGCTGAGCTCTCAAGCTGCTCTCAGGACAGACCCTGATGCAAATTAAAGCCATTTTGAGCTGCTGAGGCTCTTGCTGGCAGCCTCACATCTGCTGAGCAGGACCAGGCCCTGCGGCTCGCAGCCCGCTTCCTCCCAGGGGAGGCTCTGCAGCACCAGCACCTTCCCAGCCCATCATGGGACAAGAAGGGGTGCATGCCCCCACGCACCTCAGAACAGCAGAGCCTCCACCCTGCAGAAAACAGATGCAGTTGAGCACCCAAAATACCCACTGCTGCCAGCCCACATGCCTCCTACATGCAGCAGGGCACTGGCACAGCACATATGGGGCCTGCCTGTTTCAGTTCCAGGACTCCGTTCTCACTTGATGAGGAGATGGGAGCATGGTGGTAGCCCCAGCACATCCACCGTGCCCCCCATAGGCAGACAGCCACCCCATGGCAACAGAAGGGATGCCACTAAAGCATGGCCAGTGGGGTCTGCTTCATTGACACCCGCACTGACCCTGAGAGGACTCCCACCACATCACCCATTCCGTACCCAAAGGGCTGCAGTACTCGGTGCCCACCCCAAGGGCCCAGGGCAGCAGGCCAAGCTGTGATGGGTGTCCCATGGATGGCAGTGACTTCCCCAGGGCCAAGGGTCATGGAGGGCTGGGCACAGAGTCACATCCCACGCGCTGCCCCGCTCCCACACACACGCTGGAGCTGCGCCTTGTTAACACGCGTTTATTGTTTCATTGTGAATCGCGCGGTGACCAAGCGAGAAGAGGGGTCCCAAGCAGGTGCCTGCATAGAGGAGTCCCCTCAGCCACAGGGACAGTCCTGTTCCTGAGGCTGCTGAGCCCTGGATGCCCCTGAGGCAGCTCCAAGGGGGTCTGGCTCCACTCCCCCCATCCCAGGCTGCCAAAGGCCCAACCCCAGGCCTGGCGTCAAGACAGATCAGGGCAAACCCTGTACCCAGCCCCAAATCCAGTCTTTACCTTCCCAAATTTGCAGTGCTGCACATAGAGGATCCCATCCTTCACTGGACTCTCCATAAGCCCAGCGTCACCCTGGCAGCCAGCACAAGGGTCGGGGACTCAGGCTACCAGCAGCGGATAAAATGTGACTGCTGCAGCCGAGACAACTGCATGGGGCAGACTTCCTTCTCGCAGCAACTTCCCCTTTTTGATGTGTGGGATGAGGGGCAGAGGCCGGGCTACAGGAGTTATTCATCTGTCTGCCCTCCCCCTTGCAGAAGGGCACTGGGGCAGAACACGCACGGGCAGGGCCCAGGAAGGACTGAGGGGACTGCCCGACAGGAGCACAGCAGGAGCTGCCTCGCCCCAGCTGCACTGGAGCGTGCCTGGGGGAGACAGGAACAGCCACCAGCTGAGGAGGTACAAAACCAGCTAAGAGGAGATGGTCCAGGAAGAATTGAGGGGCTTTGGCAGTGAGCGAGGTAAGACCCTGGCCATGCCACTGCAGGGGGCTGGCAGGGGCAGCAGGGGGCTGGCCACAGACCAGCCACCGCACCTGGGGCTTCACCCTCCCCTCAGCCATCGCTACCCCCTTGTCCAGTGTGCCACTGCCATAATAGGATGTTGCAGCACAGCTCCACACATTTCCTCCCAGATCAGGAGCTTCACAGGCTGAGCTGGCAACAGACCCAGTGACCAAGCTCCTGGAAAACGAGCCACAGCAGTGGGGGACAGGCCCCCTGGCTGTGGGAGAGGTGAGCGCAGCCAGGGGAGGGCCCTGGCTGAAAGGGAACCAAAGCTGGCGCAGGGGGAGCACTGGGCAACACACTCCCTGGGCTAGAAGTCCATAGAGCTGTGGGCCAGGTAGTCCTTGCGGCCAATGTTGCTGACTTGCTTGGTCTGCATGGCCTCCAGCTTGGGACAGTCAGTGATGCGATGGCCCAGGCCACCACAGAAGGCGCAGCCACGCTCTCCTGCAACGGGAGGGAGGGAGGAGGTCAGGGGGAACCAGGCCACACCAAGAGAGCATCCTCCCACCCCAGAAGCTGAGGAGCTACACCAGCTTCTCCCCCGACTGCCACAGCATGGGGCAGGCCACATGGCCAGGCAATGACAGCCCGGAGGCATGCAGGAACTGCCCCGTGAGCCTGGATCGATGGGAACTGAGAGTCCTGTCTGCAGCCCAGGCCTCTCAACAGCCCTGGCAGGACATCCCTCACCTCCAATGTCCAGCATGGTCTCGTCCCCACAGTGCAGCACCTGGAGCACAGGCGGCACCTTCTGCTTCGCCTCCAGGAGCAAGGCCTTCAAGTCCATCAGCACCGACTCATCTAGGGGTAGAGACAGAGATCAGGCACAGACTGAGCAGGGAGGACCATCATAACCCATCCCTGATTGCTCAGAAGCATCCCCCCTTTCCCAAGGCAGAGGCAGTTCCATCTCCCAGTTGCCTCCTACAGTTGCAGCCCCCAGCCCCACACTGGTTCTCACCACAGGCCTTGTTGATGAAGGTGGTGGCAATGCCAGTGTTGCCTGAACGGCCCGTACGCCCGATACGGTGAACTGTGGAGAAAGAGACAGGATCAGACTTGGGCAAATGCAACACAACAGACCATCCCTGTCCCCAGCCACTGCAGAGACAAGCGCAGAACGTTGCTGGCCTCTGCACCCACCCCACTGTGCCCTCATTGGTCCCCCAAGGGGCCCTGTCCCCACCATAGTTCTCAATCTCCTCTGGCATGTCATAGTTGATGACGTGCTGGATGGCTGGGAAGTCCAGACCCTTGGAAGCAACATCAGTGGCAACCAGGACATCTTTCTTCCCATCCCGGAAGGCCTCGATGGCTTTTGTCCGTTCCTCTTGATCTGCAAAGGCCCAGCAGAGATGATCAGCAAGGGCAAAGCTCAAAGTCCTACCCCTTGCAGCAACCACTATGTCCTCAGAGCCAAGCACTGCTCAAACGGGGCTCCCCCAGTGAGAGAACCTACGCAGCCTTTCCAAACACAGGACCTCTAGGTCCCATAGGGATCTGCACTGTACTTATACTTGCTACATACAACATGGCATTCCCTCCTGACACCACCACAGCCTTTCCTTACACCACCACAAACTGCTGCACTCTGGGACTTCCCATGGCCACGTACCACCCTGGCAGGAGCAGGGTCAGGCAGGGCCACACAGCAGCCCAGGCTTCCCCAGCACCCTCACTGACCTTTCCCTCCATGGATGGCCACAGCTTCCACACCCTTAAGCAGCAGGTACTCGTGGATCGCATCAACATCCGCCTTCTTCTCCGCAAAGATCAGCACCTGGTACAGCACAGACATCATGGAAGAGCTGCCTTTCCGTGGGATGGCACCAGCACGACCCCCTGGGAAACCCACTCCCTCTTGCTGGGCAGAGCATGTAACAGCTCTGGGTTCAGGACCTGGAGCACAGCTTGCTCACACGCCTACCCCACGCACAGCAGAGCTCTGCAGCATCATGGCTGTGTCCCCAGTGCCAGCTTGACCCACACCCAAGGGCTACTGTTCAGCCCATGCTGCCCTCAACCATGCTGTCAGAGCAACTCGAGGTTACTCACAGGTGGTGGGGTCTTCTGCAGGCACTCAAGGAGGTACACCATCTTGGCCTCCTCTTTCACGTACTCCACCTCCTAGGAACAAGCACAGTGACAGGTCAGGCCAGCAGCAGAGAATCTGTCATTTCTCACTATCCCTTATCTTGTTGGGAAGGAGGGCCACAAACCCCAGCTCCCTGACAAGGGATGCATCAAGTGGCCTCATGAATGGTGCTGGCTTCCCATACAAGCACAGGGGAGCACCGAACTACCTCACCTGCACAACATCCAGACTGGCAGCACCTGCTCGCCCAACATTAATGGTGATGGGCTTCACCAGGGCACTCTTAGCAAAGTTCTGGATCTTCTTGGGCATTGTAGCACTGAAGAGGAGGGTCTGTCGCTGGCCCTGTGCAGGGAACACAGTGTGGGCAAGGATTTAGCACTCACCCAGCCAGGTGAGTGTAGGGATTGAGCTTCAGGGTGCTGTATCATATCATCTCAGTACCTTGAAGTAGGAGAAGATGGTGCGGATGTCCCCCTCAAAGCCCATATCAATCATCCTGTCAGCCTCATCCAAGGCCAAGTAACGGCAGATGTCCAGACTCACCATCTTCTTTTGTAACAGATCCATCAAGCGGCCAGGGGTTGCCACCATCATGTGTACACCACTGTGGGACAAGAGGTGGCCACGGCCAGGCACTTTGATGATTTCTGCCCCACACAGCAATATGTAGGGAAAGTAACACCCTGCTTAGCATGTCACCTTCACCCACCCACCTTCCTGAAGCCATCCAGCCCCTAGTGCCACTCCTTAGTCCCCTGCCAGAAAACAGAGCACAGCTCTATCCCCAAAAGACCCCAGAAGAAGGTCTTACTGTTTGATTGTCTCCATCTGCTCCTTAACAGACATGCCCCCAATGCAGAGGGCGCAGCGCAGCGGGGGCAGACCATCCTCCTGCAGCAGGCGGCAGTAATACTCAATGATGCCGTGGGTCTGCCGGGCCAGCTCCCGCTGCAGAGACAAAACAGTCATTTCTACACCTCCACACAAGGATGATCAGGAATTGCCATTGAATAACAACCAAAGCTTCCTCCTGCATGTCACCACGCTCCCATCACTCACCGAGGGACAGATGATGAGTCCATAGGGTCCCTCTCGTTTAGAAAATGGCAGCCTCTTCTCCTGCTCCAGACAGAACATGATCACCGGGAGGGTGAACACCAAGGTCTTCCCAGAGCCAGTGAATGCAATGCCAATCATGTCCCTTCCCGAGAGGCTGGCAAAGAAATGGGGCCGATGGTGAGGAGGAGCATCACAGAAGGGCTCAGTCCTCCAGGGCTGAGCAAGGTGATGGAGCACATCTGTCACCAAGGAAGAGCAGGCAGTACACACTGCTGGGATGGGCTCTAGGGAGCAACCACCCCCCACTCTGGGACAGGGACAGAGCACTCACATCGTGGGGATGCCTTGGATCTGTATGGGTGTTGGCTGTTGGATTCCTTTTTTCTTCAGACCCCTCAAAATAGCTGTCAGAGAACAAGGGACACACACAATCGTGACTGAAGTCTTCTCCTCCTTTCCCTCTTCCTCATGTCCCAGCAGCAGCTCTTCCACCACCAACAAATACCCCTTGGGCCAGCAGCTGGGTGACACAGCCACCGCTGGGAATTTCAGTTGCAACCCCACTAAGCATCAAAGATCCGACAGCTTCGGTCACGGATGCGCATTTCCCAGGACAGTGCTGTCCCCCACCCGGTCAGGCTCCTTTTCCAGCCCACCTGCTGGGAACTTCATCTCCTTGAAGCTCTTGATGGGGGGTGGGATGCCTTCCCCCTCCACCAGGATGTGGTACTTCTTGCGCACGCGATCATGCCGTGCCTCTGACATGCCCAGGATGTAACGAGGTGCTCTCCAGCTGCAAAGACAACGGAGAAAGGTCACGGTGCAGAATGAGGCTGGGGCTCCAGAGCCAGCAGGCCCCCAAGGGAAGTCCCTGTCAGGCACTGAAATCCCACCAGGGAAAACAGGTAACCCCAAGGAGCATCACGATGAGAGCACAGAAGCAGATTCAAGCCCGTTCCATGCATTAAACATTTCCCCAAAGTCTCAGTAAGAAGTCCCAAGCTCAGATGGTGGACAGAACATGCCAAAATCTTTTGGCCACATCTTGGTCATCTCTCTGACACTGCCTCAAGCAGTGCTGGCTCTGTGCGCTCACCCAGTCTCTTCCTCTAGCTCAGTCACCTCCAAAATCAGAGGAGCTATATCAAGTCTTCAAGTTTAACATAAACATACTCTAGAAAATCTCGACTGTACATAAAACATCATCTGAGGTGACTCAACAGCCTTCAATCTTATGCACAGTGTCAAGAAGCCAGGTGGTACAGCAAGAGAGGAGCCAGTGCTCCTCCCACTAGGCTGCATGGCTTCTAGTTCTCTTCCATCACAAGGAAGTGATATTTTCAGGAAAATAACCTCTGTACTGTGAGACGCACCTGGTTTTAATCGGATCATCATAGGTGATGCCCTTTGCCATCTCCTTCACTGACATCAAAGCTGCAAGAACAAAGCCAATGAGGTCGGTACAAGCTCTCCAGGTTTGGGTGTGTGTAACTTCAGTGGAGAATTACTCAGGCAAACAGCTTGGGAGACCATGCCCAGAGAGAGAGCGCAGGAAAAGCAGCACCCCCGGCAGCCCTTCTGGCTATAGGCACACCAAGTGTTGCAGCCTGCCGTGCCCAGGGGCCTGACACAGCAACACCCCATTTAAGCCAGTCAGTTGGATGCTGACTGAGGGGTCCTGTTGTAATCTCCTGCCCCATCCCAAGGTGTGAACATTCCCAAGTATTGTGAGGCAGGTAACACTCCTACTGGAGACCTGAGAGCTCTACAGGCAGGTTAGAGACACAGGGTACTCCCACCACTCACCTCGGCCCTCTGCCACGCTCTCCAGGATTTTCTCTTCCTCTTTCAGTTGCTTCTCCTTGGCTGACTCCTTCCGAGCTGAGGGGAGAGTCAGGGAATCAGTGAGGAGGTTTCAGTACTCCACAAAAGCTGCTCAGCCCTACAGGCAGCCACTCCCCTACCTTCTGCCTTCTCCTTGAGGTGCTGGTGCTGATCCAGGAGGCTGATATTGGACTGGGGCCCCAGGGGGATATCATCCTCGTCACCTCGCTGCTCGCTCCCACTGTCCCGCTGCTCGTCCTCCGACACCACCTTCCGCCGCATCTGCAGCAGCTTCTGCAGCTGGAAGGAAGCGAGTGGAGGCGGAATGAGCGGCTCCGCACCGGGAGAGACGCCCTGAGCCCTCCCACCGCACCGCCAGGCCCCGTTACCATCTGCTGTTTGCGCTGCTTGACGGGCACGTAGGGCACGTAGTCGTCATCTTCCTCGCCGGACAGGTCGGACGTCTCCGCCGCCGCCTCCTCCCGCTGCCTCTGTGGAGAGACGCGAGGTGAGGCCGGACCGGGGCAGCACCAGCCCCGCCGGGTCTGCCGTGGCGGTACCGGCTCAGCCCTACCTTCCGCTCGGCCCCGGGCTCCATAGCGCCGTCTCCACGCAACAGCCGCGCAGCACCGCCCCGGATATAAATCCGGCGCGCCGGAAGTGACACCGTACGAGAACGGTCGCTGTCGCCTAGCAACACGTTGCCCCGCCCTCTCCCCACGCGCGGGAGCCTGCGCCCGACGGGTGGCCTCGGCGGACAAACTTGTGCAGGAGGCGCATGGTGGCCACGCCCCGCGGTTCCCCCAGGCCCCGTCGCGGCAGAAAGCAGCAGACAGCAGGGTTTAAATAAAATAAAAAATTAAAAAGTTCTTTATTGGGTCCAGCACGGTCATTCCCCGCAGCACGGGGAGCTGGGCGCCCACGGAGAGGGGGACAGGACGGCCAGGGTTACCCCGCGGGGGGAGGGGGC
>VXBJ01003723.1:42403-52523 GCA_013400055.1 Nycticryphes semicollaris
TGAAATACTCCACTTCTCTGTCAGTCTCATCCATCTCCGCCCCATCCAGGTCCTTGGGCAGGAACACGTCATCTGGGAAAGCAGGGGAGCAGAGGGTCAGCACTGCCGGGAGGGGCTGACAGCTAAGGAAAAGAGCCACTACCAGCACGGTGGCACAGAGAGCCATTCCCAGTACTCACCAATCGAGGTATTGGATTTCTCCACCTTGTTCCGGCTCTTCCTGCTCTTCCCCTTGGGCTGGGGGGAGCCCCCCAGGGCAGGGGGGGCAGGGAGCTGCCGTTCCCCCGTGGCTGGGGCAGGTAGTTGTTGCTGCACCGGCTCCGTCGGCTCTGCTTTGCTCTCTCCCCTCCGGCCTTTCCACTCTCCGCTCCTCTCCTTCTCTGGCCTGCCACTGCCACTGCCACTGCCGCTTAACCAGGGTTGCCCCTTGCCGCTCTCCCCCGGCTCAGCACAGCTGCCCGCCCGCTGCGTCTCTGGGACGCCGGCCTTGAAAGCGTTCTTGGCTCCCAGCACCTGCCCCTTCGCACCAGAGCTCTCCAGCCGGGCCTGGACACCAGGCACCACAGCAGCACCCTCCCCTTTCTTCGCCTGCCCGTTCTGCCGCTTGTTCTTCCTCTGCCGGCTCCCGGCAGGCACCGGCTCCGGTGGCTCCGGCCCTTTGGGCTGCGGTCCCTCCTTGGGCTCTGGGCTCAGCCCGCTGCCATCAGTGGCAGAGTCCGCAGCCTTGGACTGCACCCAGATCATGCGGGAGAGGCTGGGCACGGCGCTGAGGCGCTTCACCACACCGTTCTCGGCCGCTGGGGCTGGTGGGGGCTCCCCAGGTCCCTCACCCCATCGGGGACCCAGTTCGCCCCGCAGCAGCGTGTGGCTCTTGGCGGGGCCCAAGCTGAGCGGTGCCAGGGCCAGGTCTATGTCCTGCAGGTCAGAGGAGCCGTTGAGGTGAGAGAGCAGGTTCTTCTGCTCCAGGACAGCTGCCTTCTTGGGAAAGTCATTGACATCCAGGTTGAGGTCATAGACACTGAAGCTGGCCCGGATGGAGTCCTTGATGGTGTTCTTGATCTCCTGCAGCCGGCTGCTGAGGAAGCTGTTCACCCGCTCCAGTTCCAGCTCCGGCCACTCCAGCAGCTTCTCCTCAGCCGGCTCCCTGGCCTGGCTGGCTGCAGGGGCACGCTCTGCCCTCTTCTGGGCCTCCGCCTCCAGCTGGGCTTTCTCCTTCTCCTGCAACAGGGGTGCCATGAGGATCATGTGGCATGGGGCACAGAACCACAGCACTAGCTCTGCACCGGCTTTGTCAGGCAGCAAACCCAAGGGCCAGCACTCAGCACAGCCACCCCATGTCTTTAGACCCCTCCCAAACTGTCACGTGTCCTCTGTGAGCACCACAACAGCCACCATGCTGCATGCAGGACACTGCCCTGGGCATAAGGCACCAGCATAAGCCATTATGGCACCACCTCTCCCCACCACAGATACCCTGCGTTTGTCAGAGCTGTGGCACTGAGCAGGTAGGACAGCACAGCCCAGAGTGCCCAGGAATGGGCCACCCTCTGTGGGAAGACAGGCACGGGAAACCCTGCACAGAGCCAGGCACTGTGGTCACCTCAGGGGACAGGGCAGCAAAGGACACAAAGTTCAAAAAATTAAAGAGCTGTGAGGGAAAGGAGGCAAAGCTCTGCAAGGAGCACAGTCTTGCCCTGACCTCCCCGCTGCAGCCTGCCCCGGGCAGCACTTCCCTCTGCCCAGCCTCACCTTCTTCTTCTGCTTGTGCCGTGCCCGCTTGGCCGCCTTGGCACTGTTCAAGGGCTTGGGCTCTGTGCTGTTGATGTAGTCCAGCAGTTCATCCACGTTGCGGTGGTCCACAGCGGGCTCTCCGGAGCTGCTGTTGTGCCCTAGTTTCTGTGGCAGCTCCTCTTTCCTCTTGGTGAGGCGTGAACGCAACTTCTCCCGGATCTCGGCATAGTTGCGGCTCGTGGGAGCGGCCGGGGGCTGCAGAAGGCAAGCGCTGTCAGCCGGGCAGGCAAAGCCAGCGTGATGCGCAGGTGGCCCTGGCTCCCTCACCAGTTCCCCACCGACCTCCCCAACTGCTCCCTTCCCCAACGTCTCAGCAAGACAAGTCGGCACAGCCCCCACCAAACTCTTCTCCACCACGAAGCCACAGGGTTTGGCCGGCTGCGCCAAGCCCCAGGGGTGGGCAGGCAGCTGCGAGTTGGGAGCAAGGGGACTAAGCTGACTGACGAGGCAGGATGGAAAAGAAGCAGGGGATGCACACACTGGCAGGGAGCAGACATGTCCAGCCCTGCCCACCTCCGCACTCTTGGCACACAGACCATGAAATAAATGTCTCACCGCAAAGCGGAACACAAAGACCAGGGGTGGCTGCAGACCAGCCCCTCACTCACCGCGTTGTGGCCGAAGAACTCACAGTAGCAGCAGTCGCAGAACTTCCCGTCTTTCTGGTTGGTGGAGGAGGAGGTGCAGGAACTGCGCTCTGAGCTGCTGTCCTCGTCCTCCCCAAGCCCCTCGTCTGCCTCGCACGGCTGCGGTGGGTGGCAGCTGGTACCGTTTGGGAATTTGTGCCCTTTGCAAGAGGGGTCCCTGAGAAGAAGGGAAGAAGGGCAAGAAGTGAGTGGGAGCCAGGGGGTCTCAAAACTGCCCCACACTACGCGTGTAGGAACACCCCTCCCAGGGCAGCCTGTGCCCGAGCAGAAGGATTTGCAGGGCAGACAAACCCCCTCCCTTGCAGCCTCCTCCTCCAGGGGAGATGCCAGAGGAGCAGAAGACATCTGTAGCTCCTTGCCCCCCCAGGAGCCTCTGGCAGGTAGGAGGCTGGCACACCAGAGCTCCACAAAGCAGTGTCCCCCTGCCAGGCCACAAGCTGATTCCAGGGCAGGGAGCGGTACTCACTGGGGGCAGCAGGTAGCACAGGTGAGAAACGCTGGAACTGCATGCAGCTGCCAGACATCCCCACGTGCAGGCAGGCCCGGCTCCCACAGGCACAGACTACCCAGCTCAGAGACAGGGAGGCCAGGGCACGGCCCACAGCGCCATTCCTCAAGCTCCAGCTCAGGACCTGGCTGGCCCTCCGCAGGGAGCACTAATCAGTGGAGAGGAACCAGCACCCGCAACTCAGCGTGCTCTCTCTTTTCCAGGGCACGGGCAGCCCAGAAAGTGCCAGGGGAGCAGGCGAGCAGAACCACAAGTCCACAGGCTTCATCTTCTCGAGGACCTTTGCTCAGTGCCACAGCTGCCCGACGGGTCTCACTGACAAAGGTCCTGTTGGCCAACAGCAGGTTGACCAGGCGGTTCCTTTGGGTCTTTTAGCTGGAGGAGGAGCAACCACAGTCTCTTCTGCACCACAGTACTAAAGGACAACCGCAGGGAGAAGTCACATGGGGAGAGAAAGAGCTCAACCCTCAGAGACCAGGGGTCTGCAGCAGCGGAACAGGCCCGCAAACACAGCGGCTCTCTGCACCACCAGGACAGGGCAGCCGGTCCCTCCATAGGAAAAGCACATCCGTGGGCAGGGGTGGGAGAAAGGGTGCACTGCCCAGAGAGGAGAGAGGCTGGAAGCGGGCAGGGCTCCTCTACTCACCTGTTCGTGCTGGGCAGCTGGTGGGAGGCAGGAGGAGGGATGAGTGAAGTACTGCAGTGCCCGTTGCAGGGATGAGTGCAGCCCGACAGCGGCGGCGGCATCTTCAGCAGCGGCACGTTGGCAGGGGGCAGGTGAGGGCTCTTACATGACCCTGGGCTGTGTGTGACTGTGCCAGCGGGAGGGGACTCGGACACTGGCTTCGGGGCTGCCGCCTGCACACTGGGTGCAGGGAAGAGCGCAGCCTGCGGGGACGTGCCCAGAGGGACATGAGGCGGGGAGCCAAAGGGCCCCGGATGGGCAGACATCTGCTTGGAGGGGATCAGCGCTGGCGTCTGGGAGGGGAGGCCGGTGGGACTGTTGGGAGGAGCAGTGAGGTCCGAGTGCTGATGATGCTCTGAGGAGTGGAAGGCCTCACCTGCAGAGGGGCAGGAGCAGAGAAAGTCAGACACGAGCTGTCCCAGATGGGCCAGGGCCACACTTGGAGCCACCCACCACCTCAGCATGAGCCACTTCTCTGTGGGACAAACCCTGCCTCCCCCCTGGGGAGGTGCTCAGGATGGAAGCCACCCCTGCTCCCAAAGGGCCTTGGCAGCACCCGGTCTCCCCCGCAGGATTCAGCTCTGCCCCACAGAGAGCAGCACAAGGGGAAGGCACTGGAGCAGCAGGCTGGGAGGAGAAGGCTGGCCCTGCCCCAGGCACGCACCTGGCGGGGTGGCCCTCCGGCACATGCTTTTGAACTGCTTCGGCAGCGTCTTGCAGAAGTCGAGTGAGGTAGGCAGAGGTGAGCCCGGGGCAGCGCTGCTGGAAGTGGGGGAGGCTGCGTGGCTGTAGGGACAGGCCTTGAGCCCCGGTGCCACGGCAGGCACCTGGCTGGTGCACTCCGGAGAGAGAGCGAGGCCGGGGTGCTTGTCGCCTGGAAGGAAAGTGGAGCTGAGGCCAGGTCCCAGCACCCTCTGCCTTTGCACAGGGACCCAGGCATCCCACTGGCACTGGCATTGAGAGGCCCAGCCTGCCTACCCCTGCCCACCCAGGGTGCCCACAAGGAAACCACCTGAGCCAAAGACTAGGCAGAAAGCTCTGTTCAACCCCACGGCCAACTTCAACTCACCTAGTGCAGCAGGGGACGCCCCAAGGGGGCTGCCCTGCGTGGCCCCGTTGGTGTGCTGTGAGTTCCAGAGGCCCGAGAGCTTGTGAGCAGACAAGAAAGAGCTGGGGTCCCAGTCCCCTGAGTTCCCGTGGCACGAAGAGGAAGAAGAGGAGGAGGAAGAGGAGTGGGAGCCACCCCCACAAGACTGCGACTTGCAGGATGTGTGGGATAACGAGACCTGGCAAGGAAAACACAGAGTGAAGCAGCAGCAAGCTGGGAGGGGAGGCTCGTGGCCCCAGGGCATCTGCACTAAGACCCCCTCAACTGTCCTGATGAAGGGGCTTAGCACATAGAAACTGCTCCTGTCACTGTCTTGGGGGTGGCAAACAACCTGTCCGCCCAACACAGTCTGGCTCCCAGGGCTCCTGCCAGCACAGCCAGGCTGTGGAAAGGGCCAAATATCTGCTCTGGTACCACTCAAACCCGGTCAGGGTTAAAAAAAGCCAAGCAGGAGGGAACTTCTCTTCCCCTGAGCTCCATGCACAAGCAAGCGCTTCCTCTAGCACACTCTGGGGAGACCTGGCATAATGGCAGGGAGCAGCCTTGGGGCCAGGGAAAGGACACAGCACAATGCACAGTGCAGCAGGGCTGGCAGAGAACTAGCGGCACTGCCAGCCTTGCCAGGCAGGTGGCTCTGACCCAACACAGGCTGCCAGACAAGCCTCCATGGCACCGTGCTCTGCCTCACCATGGTCTCTCCCTGGGGAGTGCAGCAGGGCTGCAGGGAGAAGGGAGGCTGGGATGCCCGAGACGCTCATCTCTGAGCGAGGAGGGGACGTGCACACCCAGCCAGCACCACAGGGTGGTCAACACCACAGTCCCAAGAGCTACAGCCCTGGCCTTTCCAACTCCAGCTCCATAACTGCTTACCGCCAGGGCCTGCTCCTGCACTGCCCGCCGCTCTTCCTCCTCCACGCTCTTCCGGCAGCTTTGGCAGATCCACAGTGGCATTTCTCCCAGGAGGTTCTGCACGAGTGTTGGCACGAAGTCCGGTGGCAGTCTCTCGCCCGGGGAAACCAGCCCATTGTGGGACGGCCCTCCCCAGTCCTTGCGCTCCCGGTGACAGAGCAGGCAGCATGTCTGCACTGACTGGTTGGCAGTGGGCAGCACCTGCAGAAGGATACACAGAGTTGCCCCAGATGTGAGCTACCGCACAGCAGGGATGCGGGTCAGTGCAGGTGCAGGGCAGATGAGGAGGAAACAAGACCTCAGGACACTAACACTAAACCAGAGACTGCACACGTGGGACTGCACCTTCTCCCAGTGGAGGAGAAAAGCCTTGGGCTGCCCAGCTGTTGCCAGCCTGACGTGTGCTATCTGGAAGCATTTTGGACCCTTGGGAAGATCATGTCATGCTAAAGAGCCAGCCACACCGCCAACCAAGGCTGGGAGGCCACCAGCAACCCCCCCACCATCACCTCAGGTACAGCAGGACCAAAGGGACTCACAAGACCCACAGAAATCACCACAAAGGGATACAAAAGGGGGGTCCTGCAGCCGTAGCCCCTCTCCTTGCCCATCACAGAACCCCCACCAGGTTACTCAAGAGCCCCAGGCCCTCCCATCCACCTCTTTGTTCTGCGCAGCCGGCAGCGCAGATGCGCTGGGGCGGGGTGCAGCCCCCGGTGCTGCTTCGCACTCTCCCCGCACAGGGCATGCAGGTCGGTGCTTCCCGCCCAACGCTGCGGCAGGAGCCAGGCTGCAGCCCGCAGCCTCGCCAGAGGCCTGACAGCCGTGACGAGCCCAGCATGGCGCAGGGGAGGGGGGCCCCCATTGTCTGCCGCCGTGGCGGGGCCCCGCGACAATGAGCCGCGCAGCAAACCGCTGCTGCGAAACAGATGGCGTCTCCCAGGCTCAAGGTGAAGCAAAGGTCAGAGGCCAAGAAGAGCAGAGGGGGGGGGCACAGCCCCCCTACCCACCCGCCCAGCTGGCCACATGGAGAAGGGGGCTCCCAGGCCACCCTGTGTCTCAGCAAGGGCAAACGAGGCCACCATCGCACACAGCAGGCGAGAGGATGAATGTCCCCAACCCACCCAGTGCACCAGGACATAGGGCCCACCCTCGGGCTCCCCGCCCATGACCCGGAGCTGGCAGACGTGGCCAGGCATGCTGAGGGACGTCAGGCAGTGAGAGCCCCAGGAGCCAGCCTGCTGCTTATTCGGCAGATGCTTGAGCCACCTGCCATCACCCCATGGCAGAGCTGGACCCTCCCGCAAGAAGGAGCTGTGGGAACACCCCCTGAAGCACGCCACTGCCACCCAGGCGAGCACGCCTGTCCCTGAGCCTGGGGATCTGTCCTCCAGAGCGCGCATGGGTCTCCTGAGCAGACCTGCAAGATCTCTCTACACAGAAGGACAGAGTAAGGGGTGCACTGATACCGGGGCTAGAAGAGCCCTTTCCTGCTGGTCACAGCAAGGTGAATAGCATGCAATAGTAGGGGACAGGCTCAGCAGCTGATTCACCCTCCTCAGCAAAGGCTCAGCTTTCTCTAACTGCTGGGAAAGATGAGCTCCCCAGGATGCTACACACCAGTGGGAGCCCCCCAACACCCCAGCCATCTGCCAGAGACATCCCAACATCCCGCTGCAGCTCAACACATCCGCATCCCAAGGCCATAAACCAGCTCCACCACCCAGCCCAGCAAAGCCAAGGACAGGACCCTGTCCACACACTCATCGATACTGTAAAAAGTGGCTCCCACACCCCAAGGCAGCCAAGTCCCCCCAAAGACAGTCCTGGGCTTCACCTCCCACCTCAGTGATGGGGAGTCCCCATACACACCAAGGTGGCATCCCAGCAGCGTGGCTCCACCACAGCTTCCCCATCAGCACCCCGCAAGGTGCAGAGCACCCTCCAAAACCGGGAAGAAGGAGATGAGAGGCATCAGGTCCTCAAGGATGGCGTGCCTCGGGAACGCTCAGAGGCCGGGGTCGGTGCGGGGATGTGGCAGGGCCCAGCCCTCCCCCCGGGCCCTAACCCATCCCCGCACCGACTGAAATCCTCTCAGAGACAGCCCCTTCCCCGCCGCAGGGCCTAACCCGGTACCTGAGCGGTGATTCTGCCCGGCTCCCCGCTGCTGCCCGCCGCCACCACCACCTCAGGCGGGGCGGGCGGTTCCGGTGGCGGCGGCGGTGGAGGAGGAGGGGGAGGAGGACCGGCGTCGGAACCCCCCACCCTCTCACGGCGAGACCCGGGGCCGCCACCCGCCGCCGTTGCTGCTGCTGCTGCTGCCGCCGCCTTATTCCGCCTGCGAGTCATGGCGAGCACGGCCCGCCGCAGCCAGGACAACAGCCAATATGGCGGCGCGGCCCGTCCNAGAGGGCAGCCACGCGCCACAGCGCCCCCTGGCGGGGAGGAGGTAGCGGCGCGGCCGCGACCCGCGGCTCCCCCGGGTCCTAAAGCCCGCCGGCGACTGCGGGGTGTCCCAGTCCCCGACACCGCTCCCCCGCGCCCCAATCCTGGCACACCGGTACCCCCACTGAGGATGAACAGCACGCTACCGGCCTTCCCGGGGGTGCGGTGCCTCACAGTGCACGCGTGGGTTCCAGCAGCCCCTCTGCTCCCCGTCCCCGTGTAACAGAGCATTCTGGGTACCCTGGGGTCCATCCCAGCACCGCGGCGTCCTCAGCCCCAGACACACACAGCCACATGCTCTGTGTCTGCAGCTTCACCGCACCCCGGTCCGGGCACACCGGTATCCCCAGGCCACTGCAGATGTGCAGCACACTGCCCTGGCCTTCCTGGATGGTCTTGGGGTGCGTGGGTGGGTTTCCAGCATCTTTGTACCCCATCACCATGTAAAGGTGCTCTCCCGGTACCCTGTGTGCCTCCTGGACATGCAGCACCACAGCATCCTCAGAGCTGTGGGACACCGTCCCCACCCTGTGCCCTCACCCCAGTGTAGTACCCACTGCCCCAGCCTTCTCACTCCTGCCTGATTCCAGGCTGCCCATGGGGGTCTCCTGCACCTCTGTGCAACGCCAGTGTCCCAGGTCCCTCAGCTCTGGGGTACCCCCCAGATTGCCTCCCACCCAAGAGAGCCGGTCGATGGCTCAGCCCTTCACTTTCCCGCCAGCCTCAGTGCCACACGTCACCTCAAAACCCCCTGCTGTGGCACTGGTCTGCGTAAAGCTGGGCCTTGCTCTGTACCACACCTCGTGTCATCAGAGCTGCCCTCCTGTCATGAGCCTGTGGGGACACACAGAGCACCAGTGCCTGGGCCGGCCCCGCACCCAGCCAGCTCAGCTGTGACTCAGAGACTTCCTCAAGCCGAGGTGGTGCCGCCATGTTTATTTAATTGTCCTTGGTGGATTTTTTACCTGTGAATCCACCCCATTAGGCTTTCAGGCACCTGAATTATTGGCACCCACATCCTGTGGCCAGCAGTGCCAAGCCTGGCGCAATGCAGGAGCAGCCACCTCCTTTGGCACAGCTGGGGTGATTTGCTGCGCTCAGCACCCTGAGCACCCCCTGGGACCTCTTCTTGCCCACTCAGCCCCTTCTGCTCCACTGAGGGGCTTCTTTGGCCCCCTCCCACTGCAACACCCTGCTCTGCACCACATGCCCTGCACACCACATGCAACAGAGAGCAGGCAGATGCCTGCAGGTTTCCCCCCTGGCTTCCTGTCCTGTTTCCCCCAGCCTGGGGATACCGGTGGGGGCTGTGGGACCGAATATCTGGGGTGTCCCTGTCCCCGGAAAGTTGTGCCTCGGGGGCTGCAGGTTAGAGGGCAACTGCAGGAAGGAGTCAGTGAACCGGGAGGAGAAAGCCTGAGCTTGTGGAGGGGAGAACTGGGAGCGTGGGGATCGCAGTCGAGAGTTGGAGCCAAGAACCCAGACCGGAGGGTTACACCGAGAGGGAGAGCCGGGGCAGCCGGCGGGGCCACTTTGCTCGCCCCACGGGGGACCTGCTCTCGCCCGCCCACTCACAGAGAGCCGGTCCGTCGAGCGACCGCCGCCTCCCGCCACCCAGCAGCGGGAAAACCCCGGGGGCCGCTGCGGGACCGGGCGGGGCGGGGCGGGGGCCGGTCCGCCAGGTCGTCCCGGTGCCGGACCTGGGCGGACACCGCCCCGGTCCGCCCCCGGGCGGCGCCCGGTGCCGACCCGCCCCGTCGGCGAGCGGCGGGCGCGGGGATCCGGGCGGAGGCAGAGGTGCGGGGAGCGCCATGCTGCCCGCCGCCCTCCGCCGCTGGCTGCGCCGGCCCAAGGTGAGAACGGGGGAATCGCGCCGCGGTCGCCCCTCGCCCCGTCGGGGCTGCCCGGGTCCACCGGCAGCAGGCGCCGGGGGGAGCAGCGGAGACCACACCGGGACGGAACGGGAGGGGGAAGCGGTGCCCGGCCCCGGGGCTGGAGGTGTGGCGGGGGTGCGGGCAAGCAGCGGG
>VXBJ01003723.1:63815-92353 GCA_013400055.1 Nycticryphes semicollaris
AGGAGGCTGCTCACCCTAAGGCCCCCACCCCACCCCGAGCAAACCTCCCACTGCTGCTTGAGCACGGGTGAGCCCCTGTGTGTCTCTCCCCAGAACCCCCAGCCTGACCCCAGCTGAGAGCATGTGGCACTGGGTGGGTGGGGGAAATGACAGCAGGGGACATTCAAAGCCACAGCGGTACCCAACCTGTTTGGTGTCAGAGGCAAGCAGGCTGGTGGGGCGGTGAACTCGCCACCACAGTTGAGCAGAGCCAGGAGCGCTGCTGCTGCTGCCCAAAGGCTCCTGCCCGGTGGCAGAGAGAGCTGCTCCCTGCCTGCTCCTGCCGACACATTCCACCCGTGTTGGCCGGGCACCCCCCTCAGCTCCAGCCACGCTCCACCTTCATATTCCTTGTGATGCTGCTTTTCATTTTTTTTTTTTTTTTTNCCACCACCACCATCTCTGCAGAACTGAACTCAAACTGTCCTCAGGGTTATCCCACTGTGCAGGAACCATTAAAATCAAATCAGGAAAAAAAAAAAAAGCAAAACAAAACAAAAACTGAAACCAGCTCAGTACCAAACGGACACAAAGAACATGCAGTTAGCGGATGCCTGCCTTACTTCACCTGGCTCCACTCGCTCCCTACGCCCCCAGGGCCCACTGGCACGCTGGTTTGAGTCTCAAAGCCATCAAAAATCGAAGGAACTGAGTCAGGCCTTGTCGTGTTTCAGTCACGTGTGCTGAAGCCCAGCCCCAGTGACCAGGGGATGGGATTCAGTCGGCGAAGAAACCTCCAGCCCGTGGGCCAGGAGCCGCGAGTCCAGCCCTACTGTGCTAAGCTGCCAAACGGTTTACAATAGCACCACAATAGCCCAAGTGCTTTGCCAAGGGCGAAACTGATTAAAACTTTACCTTGAAATAGGACATAGCAACACCCATTTCTCAGATTTCCCTAGAGGAGGTAGATTCAGTGCCGTAGGGACTGTCCATCACCGTCACTTCTCCAGCCCAAGCTCACGCGCGCCATCGCCCTGCACCGCCCTTGGCTTAGATCGCTTTTGGAGGAGCTGGAGCAGCAGAAATTTTTGCCTTTTCCCACCTCCCACTAAGCGAGGGCACTGCTGCCCCACAGGCGAGACTCCCACTGAAGCCAGGCAAGTGGCAGAGCAGTCCCCGAGCTCCAGCATCCCATCTGGGATGCCCGAGCAGGAGGCTCTGGGAGCACCCACCAGCGCTGCTGCGAGAGGCACAGCCTGGGCTGCAAATGCCTTATCACTGTCACAGTGGGGTAATTAGCACAGACAAAGCCTGGATGATCAAACACTGCGGGCAAGCCCTTGCTGGCTACCCAGGTAGCTGCATGGTTTGCCACTTTAACACTCACTGGCTGGCAAAGTCTGAAAGCCTCATCAGGAATTTAGGGCAAAGCACATTACAAGCAGGTTTACAAACACGGTTATTCCAAACACCAAGCAAAATCAGAAGTTAAGGCTGAAATTAAAAGTAAACGGAAGGTGTTGAAGGTCTGAGGTTTCTCAAACAAGCTCCCCCTGCCCTGTCCCAGCACTGGCTGTGGCATCCAGGCAGGGAGCAGCACACGTCCAGGGCATGCTCAGGTTAAACTGCTGCAGAGACAAACCAGGGTTAGGGCTGCTTTTTCTTTCTTTTTCCTCCTNTCTTCTCGCGCCCCTAACCCACATTGCCTCGCCTTAGTACACTGCTGTCCTTCAGCCTCAACCATCTGTCTCATCTCCCAAATTTTAACAACAGCCACTGTGCCTGCGGGGGGTTCAACCCTCAATCACAGCGCCTGCTCCCACAGCACCACCCGCACACTGTGTGCATGAAGTCAGTCTGGTTCTCGCGGGTGTTTTTTGTTAAATAGGAAAAGTTTTAACTCAAGAACAGCATTAAAGCAAGATTCATGAGCTAGTCAGCATCTGAAGATGTGCAGTAGAGGATTAACCATTACAATGGTCACTTTTCTGCTGGATTCACCAGAGCCCTGGCTGAGCGGGCATGGCATGGACCCAGCAAGATACTGCAGATGGGATGAGCCACACAGGGCAGTGGCCAGTGCCAGCTCCTCTTGTGTCCTGTGGTGCCTCCTCCTGTCTGGGCAGGCAGATCCAGTCCCTGCCCACGCTGTTACCCCTCACCAGAGCTCCTCCATCACCAAAGGCCAACCGGAACTCTCCTGCCCACCCTGGAAATCCACCACTGAAGTGGGTCCTGCTGTGGGACAGAGGCCACCACTCTAAGCTGGGGCAGCCAGGCTGTCCTGCCAGCAAAGCACTTGTATGGGAGCAAATCCTTCATCTCCTTCAGAAGAACTCAGAAGGGGGAGCCACTTCTACAAGTGGGAATGGGCTCATGACCCTGGGAAGTTCCTGTGAGCCTCCCTGGGACAGCAGGGGAAGGGACACAGCTCTGAGCAGAAAAAAAATTACACCCTTGATTCTGCTTCTCCAACTCTCCACAACAGTGGATCAACACAAGAGTCACCTCTCACCCACCTCAGATGCAATTATGCCTGACCCGAGACTGTTAGTGACCAGGTGATCAGATCCCTCCAACGTAGCAAAACAGCCCTATGTCCTCAGCCACAGGAAAGCTGAATGAGCTCCATGGCTGGCTCCAGCCCAGTGCAAGGGCTTGGGGAGGCCAGAACAGAGCTGTGGCAGTCTCTCTCCCACAAGAGCGGTCTGCCAGGGGTACGTGTTACCTGCCGCTTTCCTCTGTGTTGAAAAACCCCAAGTGATTCAAACTGGCTGAACACCGAAGGCAGCAATAAATTACAGACAATGAACCAGACTACTGCAGTGTAGATACCTCCCTCTCCTCCTTCAAGGCAGTGCTACCAGCTGCCACCAACACCCAGGGTCTCCTCCCATGCTGAAGAAGCCCGTGCCCAGAGCTATTTCCCATCACCCACTGCCGATGGGTAGGGCAGGGGTGCCGAGACCCATCTCCACACCTGGTCAGACCTTACTGTCCCACTGAGGTGACCCAGCAGAGACACCAATTCCTGACAGCACCACTACTCCCTCTGCAAGCCCCATGTATGTCTGGAAAGCCGTCCTGATCTGACAGAGCATCGCCCAGGGGCCCAACGAGAACAAGGTGGGAAGAGCCGCTTGGTGGCTTCCTCCTTCAATGACATTTCCAAACACCAACTTTACTGAGCAGCCTCCCAGCTACCCTGAAGTCAACCCTCCAGCATGGAGCTGGAAAGTAACAAGCCAGAAACCTGGATCTTTGTGTGAAAAAGGCATGAAAGGAGATAAAAAGAGAGGTGGAGTAGTCAGATGCAAGGAATAAGGCTGTGATTTTGAAATGCCATGCAACGGTTCAATCCACGTTCACTGTTCGGGTGAAAGCCTGCTGTGTGAAAGGCTGCTGCCGCAGTAAAACTCACCTTACTACGTGAGCACATGATTTATAGAAGTGATTTTTTCAAACCTGCACTTGCTGAGAATTCATCGAGAACTTCTCCATTTTACAGATTTAAAAAAGCCTGCACCAAAAATATTCACAGTTTATTTTTCATGAAACAAGTAACTAGTTTTAACACGTGACAATGCGAAGCGGAGGTGGACAGAGCAGTGCAGATACCTTTCTGGTTACAGCTGTAGCTGGCTGGGTGGCTGGCACGGAAGTAACCCTACTTACACAATCTACATGACTAAGTCCAGCTCATGGGAAGGCCTATAAATGTAAATTCACGATTTATTTTCCTTCTCACACATGATAAATATTTAATATATTGAACCTCATTACCATTTTTTAAAATTTTGTTTAAAAAAGTTAATGAATGCCCTTAGATTATCTTCTCTCTCAATGGCTCTGAGGAGTTGTCCTGATTCCCTTTGTGCAGGAGTCACACAGAAACACAAGCTGCTTGCATTTCCCCAGTTTCAGCAGCAGGCAGGAACTGACCTGCCAGTCTTCCCGGAAAAAAAAAACAACAACCCAACATTAAACAGTAAGTTTCCATAAGCCATAAAGCGTTTTGAAGTCACTAGCTATTCTACAAGGGATCTGAAATGATTTGGACTAGAGAAGAGATGCACCATAGCACTGGTAATGTCCACTTGTGCCCAGCACACCCAACCTTTACAGCAGGACGTTTTCTTGGGGCGCATACATCAGGAAAGGAGAACAGATCAGGATTACTCTCAGTACAAATGTCTGCCTCCCTTCATAGAAAACTGCAAAGCTCTCGTGACCTGCTGCTCTGTGAGCAGCAGCCACTTGCAAGGCTGGTGGGAACAACAACCTGCTCCCACACTGGAGAGAGAGGGTTAAGCCTGGAGCTGAATAGCTCCCTGTCCGGGAAGGGACTTAAGGGTCTGCCTGGAAGGTGAAGGACACACTGGAGCTGCGCAAGGGTCTGGTGGCGGGCACAGAGATCTGAGGCTGCGGCACCCAGATCAGCAGAGCTCAGGCAAACCACAGAGGTAATGTGTTGTTAGAGTGGGAGAATGTGCTGGTCAGCAGCGATTCCTTGGCAGGACACCGACCCCATACAGCCCAGGCAAGTGCCACCCAGGGACGCCCATTGTCCTCCTGTCTGCAAGGGTGCCGGTGGTCACAAGACTCCACTCCTGCAGGTCCCTGGGAACCTACTGCTTGCCCTAGAAAGTACCATGGCCAAGTAAACTTCTGCCTCAACGCCTGAGTAAACAGCTTCCAGCAGGCTTAGTCTGAACACCAGCCTGATGACCACCAGGTACTAAACATCTTAACTGGAAAAGGGAGACGAAAAGAAAGCCAGCCAGCTGCTGGAGCCCACTGTGTTCCAGTGTGAGAACTACTATTCAGTTGGAAGGACACACACGCGCACACACACACATGCACACCAACACAGTCCAGTTAATTCAAGTCTCCTTTGGTTGTAGAAGAGTTAAGCCAGAAGCTACCCAAGGGGAAGGTGTCGAGATGTGTCCCGATACAGCTATGGCACCCTTACCTCCGCGCTGCGCAGCCAATGTTACAGGCTTCAACTTGCAACTCGGCAGCACATCCCGCTGCTGGGAAGACCAGGTATGATGTGAACATGTCCTGAACACATCTGAGGCAAGGGGAGAAACAACTGCTCAGTCTCCTGGCTCATGGTAACGACAGACGTCAAGAAGAGACCGGATAGAAATCTGAAAGGGAGCACCACCACCCTGCCAAGGTAGTGCTCAGCACCGTGGGGAAATCCACTCAGCCCTGCTCTGCTATTGCTGCTTTATAGGTCACAACGTTTTCAAGTGCAGGAAACACTCCGCATGTCCTGTGTTAAAGGATTAAGACACAAGAATGTAAAAAAACTGCCAGATGGCTTCTTCCAGGATCTCTCTTTTCCCTGTTCTCCTTCAGATTCCCTGTTTCTCAGTCGCAGCTTTGTACAAAGGAGCCTGAACAGATATTGCCTATTGCTGGAGAAAACTGCACCAAGCAAGTGCAGTAGGCTCCTCGCCCAGCTTGGCTGGAAATGATACCTGCCCTTCAGTGAACCACGCACACAGCGCGTCCCAGCAAACACACGGACAAACCTCACAAAGCAACGCCCTGCAGGGACAGACCTGGGCAAATGACAGCTAAACCCTTTCTCTGCTTCCACAGAGTCTAGCAAGGGCATACACTGCTCACCGCCCCATTCCCAAAACACCTCCAGTCCCAGGGCAGCCTGACCGATCCGCTTCCTCTAAAATACAGTAACAAGAGCAAGGTCCCTCGCTGTACCTGGGAACCTGCCTACGAATCAGACCTGGAGCTCCAACACGCTGAACCAGTAATGTGACCATTTCAATGGAATTGGAGATTTTTACCCAGAGTGGACTCTTTATTTCAGTTTTACCATTTGTAAAAGGAAGAGGAAAAGGTCACGGATGCTCTCTCCTTTCGACTGGGCCACACTCAGACTTAAGTGAATGTCCTTGCTCATGTCACGAGAGAATATGGATGGGATGTGCATGGGGTTAGGGGCTGGGCTCAGGGAAGTGAATAAAAAAAAAAAAACAAAACAAAAAACAAAGATTCCCCCTCCCTAAACATTAAAAGACTGAAACCTGCCTCCCATATTCACCAACCTCACTTTGGCTCTGAGTCGGCCAACTCACGACAGACAGAATCCTGGTTACGGGCTAGCGCCGTGTTTTGTTCAGGCAAAGGGTCCTGCCCCCGGGGAGTCTGTGCTTTTCCACTCAGCCAAGTAATCTGTTCAATTGTCTGAATGTTTGTGACAAGCCACTGCATCTGCTCCGGGGGCACCGGTGCTTCCCTGGCTGGCCGAGGGGTCTGCTCAAATGCACACAATCGCTCTGACGTCCAAGGGGTTTGTTCTGCGGGGGCTGAGGCCACTTCCCAGCTGGGCTGAAGGGTCGGCTCTGGTAGTTTCTCTGCTGTCCGGGGAGACTGCTCTGCAGGCGTCAGGGATTTTGCGGTGGGCCAGTGGGTTTGCTCATGCGTCTGTAGTTTCTCCGTAGGCCAAGGTACCTGTCCGACATGTGTCATCACCTTCCCAGCAGACCACGAGATTTGCTCACCAGCCAACATGGTCCTCTCTTTCTGCTGGGGACTCAGCTCAACAGCCGGGGTTCCTCTCTCCTTCGGCTGAGCGTTCTGGTCGACAGGCCGCAGCGCCTTCTCCGACAGCAACAGCCTCGGAGCTGACGCAGCCGGGGGCTTGTCCAGGGCTTGAGGCCGAGGAGCCACGGCAGCAGCCAGCTTGTCCGATGCCTGAGGCCATGGGGCTGTGAGAGCAAGAGGCCTCTCTAAGAGCTGAGGCCGAACCACCACAGAGCTAAGAGCCTTCTCCGGAGGCAAGACCCGCAAGGCCCCGGAGTCAGTTGCCTTCTCCGGCAGCAGGGGCCGCAGGGACCCAGGGGCCAGCACCTTCTGCGTGAGTGGGATCCGCAGGGCCCCTGAGCCGAGAGCCTTCTCCATGGGCAGGATGTGTGGTGATCGGGAGCCAGGGGCCTTCTCCAAAGGCAGGGGCCGCAGCATTCCTAAGCTGGGAGCCTTCTCTGTTGGCAGGATCCGTGGCATAACTGAGGCAGAAGCCTTCTCTGGAGGCAGGGGACGTGATACACCAGAGCTGGGAGCTTTCTCTGCGGCTGGGACCCGCACTGCCCCAGAGAAAGAAGCCTTTTCTGTAGGCAGGGCCCGTGGCACAGACAATCCAGGAGCCTTCTCCATAGGCAGGATCTGCAAGACCGGGGAGCTGGGGACTTTTTCAATAGGCAGAGGCCACAGCACCCCAGGACTGGGAGCCATCTCTGATGCTGGGACCTGCGGCAGCACAGAACTGGGAACCTTTTCCACAGACTGCGGTTGCAGACTCTGAGCAGAAGCTTCGTCCAACGACTGAAGCTGCTCAGCCACAGGAGGCTCGTCCACTGGCTGGGACTGCAGCATCCCCGCCGTGGCGAGAAGTCTGTCCGACAGTTGAGGATGCAGGCATTTTGTTGGGAATTCATCCAGCAGCTCAGGCTGCTGGGTCCTGGAGTTAATGAGAGATTTGTCCGATAACCCTAAAACCCTGGGGGTGGCAGGAGGCTCATCTGACAGCTGGAGCTGCAGGGCACCAGGAGTAACAAGTGACTCGTCTGAGGACTGTGGAGTTCCCGGAGGAGATTTGCTCGGCAGATGAGGCCGCGAGGCATCACTGGAGGATTCGTCCAGTGGCCACAGCACCGCGTTGGTGGGAGGTTTGTCGGGCTGCTGAGGCTTCAGCGCTACAATGACAGGTTGCTTCTCTGACTGCAGCCTTAGGGATAGGGCAGCCTGGGGCCCGTCTGACGGCTGCAGGCAGAGTGAGAGGGTGGTGGGAGGTTTGTCCGAAGGCTGCAGCCGGAGTGAGAGAGTGGTGGGGGGTTTGTTGGATGGCTTCAGCCTCAGCGACAAGGTGGTGGGGGGTTTATTTGAGGGTGGCAGTCTCAGTGCCAGGGTGGCAGGCGGTTTGTCAGGTGGAGGCAGCCTAAGGGCCAGGGTGGTGGGGGGCTTGTTTGATGGCTGCAACCTCAGGGCTAGGGTGGTGGGGGGCTTGTCTGAAGGTGGCAGCCTCAGCGCTAGGGTAGCAGGGGGCTTTTCTGGTGACTGCAGTCTGAGGGCCACAGACTGAGGTAGGCTGTCCAGAGGCTGAACACTCAGGTCTGTGTCTGCAGGTGGCTGCTCCGGTGGCGGGGTGTCCTCTCCATTAGCCAGGGCTTCTATGGGAGGTGCATACTCACGAATTTCTCCCGGCTCTAGAGGGTTAGGCCCACAGGGATCATGCTCTGTGCAGCACAAACGTCCATCCAGCTTGGAGATGAAGAGCATGCCTTCCCGGTGCTGCTTGCAGAAGGACCTGGGGCACATCTCACAGAAGGAAGCTGCTTCCTTACCACACATATCACACTGATGCCACGGACACTCCCATTTTCCTGTAGCACAGACACAGGAGAAAAGACATACTTTAAGGGTGGTGGTAAGGGAAGAGACAAGGGCTGCTGCACAGGGAGTTGAAGGGAGAGGGGGAACACCCCTGTGATACTTCCACACAATTCTACATATATTTCTGCCATAGCTCCCAGGCTTGACAGGCAGTTCACAGGAACCTGCTTTCTCAGAAGCAACAAGGGCAATGATAACCACGACAAACACAAGCTACGCCACGTCAGACCAACAGCCCATCTGGCTCCAGCACAATACTAACCAATACAGGTACCTAGAGAGGAGCAGACATCCCCATCTTGCACTTCTCTGTGGCTCTGATTTCCACAGATAAAAGCAGTGATATCGTCTATAATACACCCAGTAGACTTTAGAAGTAGATGGATCAGGTTCATCTAAGTCTCTGTTAATCCTGGGCCAACAATTTCCCTTCCCATTTATTATAAAGAAGAAGTGAAAGTGCAGTGATCACAAGGAAGTACTTTTCTATTTGTCTCTGTACCCAAAGGCATCCTCCTAAACCTCTGTGTGAGGCCATAATAAAAAATACCCTGCTTATCACAAAGTAGAGCTGCTCCCTGAGGAGCTCCATGTCCATGCTGAGTGTCTTCACCATCAGTAGCACCACCATCACAGAGGAATAAGTCAACGTTACACTTCAGAGACTGCTGTTTTTTTTTTTAAAATGTAGATGATCTCACTGGTTCATCAGCCCTTTGCTCCCCCAGCCAAAGCTGATGCTGCTGTCTTCTCACCAGTTCATGGACACAAGAACAGTGAGACCATTTGCAGCCATGGACACCAGCTGGGTCAGAGCATTTCCCACCCTCCCTGAGCCAAGCCCACACATCTGTGCCTTTGGCTGGCAGCATTTTACAGGGAGGCTGGAAGCGAGCACAGCTGCAGCATAGCTCTGAGCAGCTGTGAGCATGTCTCCATGTACTTGTGCAACACCAGCTTTCCACTCCCCTCTCTCACGCTGCTTTTCCCTTGGGGTTCAAGACAACATTTAGCATGTTTTTCTCTCCTTTGAAGCCAGTCCAAAGCTTCTGTTCCAGTCTCAAAATACGTACATTGCTTTTCTGCAACTTCTCCAATTTTCCAGCTTCATTTTCAGAGCAGGGATGTTTAACACCACACATGGTTTACCCTCTTTTGGACTCGTGGAGCTGCAGCACAGGCTGTCGCTGCTCTCCCCACTCTATCAGCAACCCAGACAGCCACACTCAACACTCACTTTGGCCACTGGAAAGGCTCTGGGACTATTAATGTAAGAGGTCATTTGTATGGATGGAAAATAAAATAACTCAAAACCCACCACAGCATGTTGCAGGAAGGATAAATCCTATCAAACCACTCTAATGGTCTTTGACAGGATAAAAAGCCTAATGAATAAGCAGCCTCTCCAGAGACAGCCCAGAGCAGAGGAGCTCTTGGAAGTAAGATCACACAATTAGTAACATGCAAACAAGCAGGAAATTCCAATTACTTGACAGCAATGCCCATGGCAGAAGAAACATTTGAAGTAAGAAGTGCTGAACCTTTCATGTTCTGTATGACACTAAGGAGCAGGCTATGAATATAGCAACCTATATGTAAAATTTGTAAAATGGCTACAACTGGCTAAAAAACAATCCCGGAAAACTGCTATTAATGGTATTCTGGCAAACTGAGGGAACCTTTCCAATTATGTCCTTCAGGAGTCTATTTTAGTCTGTATTTTAATTTAAATTTCTAGAAGCAAAACAGCAAATATCCTTACAGAAGCAGGTAGGTAACAACAAGGCTGTGAGAAACCGTAAAAGTCTGGTTAGACAGGCTCAAAATTTAAACTGGACAGGTGCTCCTGCACCATATCAAGGTGCAGATAAATAAAGACCAGCGCAAAGCAGGGCTGCAGGAGGAAGAAATAAAATACATACGTGAAAAGCATCAAGACAAGAGGACTCAAGAACGATAAGACCAATCACAAACATCATGTAAATAATATGTTGTTTTTGAGAAGAAGTCAAATCTCATTTCCTGAGATGTTTTATGTTACGTACAACATAAAATATAATTATTCCATTCCCTCAGTGCTAGTAAGGCCTCAGCTGCAATACTGTTAAAATAGTCTTATTACCACAATTTAACAAAATGTGTAGGCAGACGGGACACACCCAGAGCAGACCAAGAATAACAGTTTTAGAAAATAATAGCTGCAAGCAGAGCCTGTGTTTGTGTAAGCTGGAAAAGGATCAAGGAAGTAAGTCATTTATCTCCCATAGTGTAAAAGAAATAGGTATCCGAGAGAGATTTTAAAGACAGGCTGTTAGGAGACACTTTTCAAATGGAAAGCAGGGGAACAGGCTAAATGCTGGATGCTCCTTCATTGGAGACTTTAAAGCATGGAAAAACCTTCCAGGATGTTACAGCACCCTGTCTTGGCACACAAAAATGGGTTGAGGTGATATTCAGGACTCACTCCCTCACCCAGAATGTTTCCAGAGGAGAGACCTGTGCTCCCGGCTGGCTTTCATGTTGCTCTGTTACAGCATTTGTTCAATGAGCAATCCGAGCTCTTCTGTATAAATGCCCTATTCTCCCCAAAACTCCCCACAGGCACACACATCATTTCTATCATCTACAAAACATGCTACCAGCCCTTCTCCACCTTCTGCCAAATTACAGCTAGAGGTGCTGAGCACCCAGCTCTGGCTCCCCACGGCATGCTGACAGAAACACTCTGTCGCAGAGACTCCCCCAGCAGTTACCACTTGGTTCCATGTATCTCAGCCTGTCTCCGATGCGCTCAGAAAATACTGTACCGAGCTACATAGAGAATTTCTAATTATGACAATGCTTACAGCATTAAATCAAAACATTTACAGCCCCCTAAACAAATTACTTCAAGGCAATTGCTTTTATTAACCAAATCTATTATCTTAGCAAAACCCCCTAAATTAGGTTTGATGAGTTACTCCAACTTGTCATCCAGCATTGTTCATATTCTTGCCCTTTCTTTAGGCACTTGATCTCGTATCAGCATTTCCATCGTCCCAGCCTGGCAGACATCAGGCTAACTGGCCTACCAAGACTCAGGTCAGACTTTCTCCTTTTCTGAGCATTCGTTAAACCTGAATCCTCATTAAAAGGTGCCAGGAACTCCTTTAGTAACCAAGACAAACTGAAACAACAGAAGAAACACTCCCCTCAACCAGCTCCTTAAAAACCGTTAAATGCAACTTAAATCTTTTCCTCTAACAGATGTTACTTTACACCTCCTGAGCCACTAATGAAATAGAAACTGCTTTATCACTCATACAGGGAGCCTATTTCTTTCTCTGCACTCAACTAGAATTACTTTTTGAATAATTTTTTTCTTTTTATTTCAAATTTCAGCCCTCATTTCAACACAAACTAGGATATGCTTTAATACAGTTCTGGTCCTTAAGTATGAACTTATGGATGCTCAGATATCTAACAGGTTTTACTCTTATTCCTATCAATTTGCTCAATTGTCTTCAAGTTTGGGAAAACAGCCTATCTGAGGAACCAATACCTCACCTGTTGTTGGGTCTGTCCTCTGCCAGGCCCCAAGAATGCAGTCAGCTCACAAGAACTATTTCTGGGACAGACACCAGCTCACCCTCCAGTAACCGGGGTGCAAACCAGGGTGGGTTGTGTTCTGTGGGCCACAAAGTCTGTTCAAAGATTTCTGTACATTTTAAGATGCTGTGAAATGAGTGCAAGTTGACGAGCAGGACCTGGGACACCTCAAGCAAAACGCTGTGACCCTCGCAGAGCCCAGCCATGCAGAGCACTGACCTGCAGGTCTCTTGGTCAGGTTGAGGCAGTCCGCGTGGTACACCTTGGGGCAGCCTGCCTTCTTGCAGGAAACTAGCTGCCCTCCATCCCCACAGCTGAAACACTCGTCCTCTCGCTCCTTCATCACCTCCGCTTGTGACCTGCGCTTCATCTGCGGCCGTCTCTTTAGCTTCTTGGACTTTTCCTCGGTGAGGTTGGGTTGGCTCTGTGGGTGAGACAACATCAGTTAATGCAGGTCCCTGTCCCTTCCATCCCTGCTACAGTGGAGATAACTGGAATGCTGCAAATAACAATTCTACTGCCAGCTATACCTGAAACATATGTAGCATCTCTATAGCACTTCTTAATATCTGGCAATTGATATACTACAGCAAATAGCTTCTTTTTTCTTTTGAAAAATGTCTGGAGGCCCTGCACAAAAGCGTGGTTGAACACGTGATATAATCCAACTGCAAGAGCAGAACAAGGAGCCAGGGGCTGCCTGGCATTGCTGACCTTGTGCCACCTCTCACAGACTCTTCAGGTCCTCAGCTGGGTCTCCTTATACCCATGACTTTCATGAGGAGTCTCTCCCAGGCCTTCCTGCACTTTTTGATATTCCTCACCCTTTCAGTCTGATTTTTTCTGTGATCAGAAAAATTAAACCTTTTTGTTCCTGTGTCAACACTGCTCTTGTTCTGCTGTTTTTCTCTCTCCCTGAAGAAACCACTGGGATACCCTCCTCACAAACCATTTTTGCAGTCTGCAACCTCAATCTTCCTAATGGATTCCTAGGTCTACAAAGATAATTAGTGGCCTAGAACATCGCTTTTATGAGGAAAGGTTGAGGGATCTGGATCTTTTTAGTCTGGAGAAGAAAAGGCTGAGGGGGGGATCTGATCTGATCAACACCTATAAATACTTTAAAAGTGGGTGTCAAGAGGAAGGGACCAGTCTTTTTTCAGTGGTGCCTAGTGATAGGACAAGAGGTAATGGGCACAAACTTGAACATTAGAAATTCCACTTAAACATGAGGAGGAACTTCTTTACTTTGAGAGTGGCAGAACACTGAAACAGGCTGCCCAAAGAGGTGGTGGAGTCTCCATCTCTGGAGACATTCAAAACTCGCTTGGATATGTTCCTGTGTAACCTGCTCTAGGAGGACCTGCTTTGGCAGTGGGGTTAGGCTACATGATGTCCAGAGGTCCCTTCCAACCCCATATCATTCTGTGATTTTCTCTGCCCCTACTGAGTTTATTTTTCCTAAACACGCTATTTCAGATGACGCCTCAAAGGCCCTGTACAATGACATCAATACTTCTCCAAAAGAATGGAAATCCCTCCCAAAGCACCACCTGCATTTGCTTTTTTCACCACAGGTCAGTGCTCAAGGCAGCTGAACTGGAGCTGTTACCCTCCAGGTATTGTAGTCTGGCATCCTGAATCTCTGAACCCCAGCCCATTCCCAGTTATACTCAGTTATTTCTTTGCCGCATCCTCCCACACCGATACACATCTTTGTGTCATCAGCACAGTTCAATCACCACACTTCCAACAGCTGTGTTACAGGCAGTAATGAAGTAATCACAGCTGGTCCCGAGATTGGCATCTAAATGGCTTAAGTGACTCTTCTCTGGCCTAAGGCTTCCTTCCAAGGCTGCCCCCCTCAAGCTAGGTTCTCACACCACTCTTAGCACCCCAGCATGGGTGCTCAAAGGCTGAGCCTCCCATTGTACCAAACACTCAGCTCCACGAAGATAAATCTGATGGCTGTCCCCTGCCTGTGACCCTATCAAACCACTATCAGTTTACTTTGTCTGAAGAGACATGAGCTAAATTTTATGCCATTTGGACATATCCATGTCCAAATATGCATTCTCCACATAGAACACCTCTGTGTGCTCAGATGATGCCTACGCGACGATTTTTGCATTCTTTATTCTGCATAAACATTGGGCACTATTTCCATCACTCTTCTATAAAAACAAAACCATCAAACGTTTAAAAACCTTTGTCTCCAGACCTACAATTTCAGAGTTAGGCAGCCGTCCAGCCACCAGGGACTTACATCTCTCGATTGTTTCCTTCCCCTTCAGATGTGGGTATTTCTGCTTTCATGGCATCATTCCCATTGACAATGGGGACAAGTCAGGCCTTTCTTATCGTTGAAAATGCAGGCAGTGAAATCACTCCACCTAAACTATTCCACCTATTCTGAGCGCCTAGTACCTCCGCCATCTAATTACAAAGGGAACAAAAAAGACCTTTCACAGCTAATTTGAATGTCTAAGCAAGGTCTAACAGCTGGACTAAGCGATTCCCACTTGCTCACAGCAGCACAATAGACTCCCAAGCGTTCCTCCACACTCCCAGATAGACAGATCACTTTTAAGATTGAACTTGAGCATAATCAGAGGAAGTTTTGTCTTGCTGTATCTTCAGGAAGCTTAAAACTGCAACTATTGTGGGATGAATTTGAAAAAAAGGAAAAAAAAATACCCAAAGGTACTCTTTTCACGAGTATTGTTTCTTAGCCCAGCTAATCAAGATGGAATGAGTAGCCTCAGGCATCACAATGGAACATTAATGCCAACTAAAGGGCACCTTTCTCTGATTTCCATCATGCAACCTGCAATTTCAGGGCAAAAATGACAGCAGAGTCATGTATAACACAGGAGCAGCACAAAATCAATTGAACTTTAAATCACAACCCAAAAAAGAACTAAATACATCAGAAGCGTAATTCACCTCATCTGTCAACTTCTGCAGACTTTTTTTTTTAGTATTTATTTTAAGTTAATTTTTCTGCAGAACTAAGCTCTCTGGAGAATTCATAAAACCTACCCTATATATTGACAGGGCTTAACAATTGCTGCTGGAGCTTTTAACCCTTAACTGAGGGTAACCAAGCTGCCAGTATCCACATGCCAATCCAGAGGGACTACAGGCTGATTTGGTGAAACTCTTGAAACAAAGCAACAGCTGAGACATAGATTTAGCTGTGGACAGCTGGGAACTTGGCCAACTGTTCCCGTTATTTCCTTTTCCCGGTGAGAAACAGCTCACACAAGAAGGTAACTGGAATCAATTCCTGTTACTGCAAAATTACAGTTACAACATGAAGCTCTCAAAAGTCAGTGAGGTCTAAAACCTAGTGATTTTTCTACTACACATATAGCACATTTCTTACTCCTGCCTCACGTATGCACTCCAGTAGCTTAACCAAAAGAAGGAAAAAAACCCAGGGACTTTCTTATTGCAGCAAAGACAGTGATGTAGAGGCTTTCTGGCTCTAAAGCGACTCCAAGTCTGAAGGAACACGAGTTTGCTGGCCCTTCATGCACGCTCACAATTTTCTCAGGCCTTTTCTCTGGAAAATAAGCTATGCTGTGGTTTCTTAGTTATATGATGGAAATCTTTTACAGGCTTGTCCTTTGCACCCCTAATGTAATGGAAATTGTCATGCTAGTAAGCAGAAGACTCTGGGAAAAAACCTTTCATTTACCCTTTTGTTATAAAATACAATTTCATATTAGTATTTATAGCAACTCTAATAATTCAGGTTTAAGATCTGCGCTCTTCAGAATGAAAACTTGGTTATTCAACTCAATTCAAGCAGTGTTTTCATGGTCACACTGAAAAGGGATTACCCTTCCTGAGGAATTACTCTTCCCGAGATGTCTGCAACAAATGATAGGTATCTATGCAAAGAGGCGATTTGGAAGAACAAAGGCTGAAAGGGGTCATCATACCTTTGGCCGTACTCCTAGGAAGCCACTGCAATTTGGGGCACCACATTTACAAACGGTCTTTCCATTCCCCAAACACTCCAGGTTGTAGTTGAAAGTCAGCTCAGTCCCTGGCACAAAAGCAGATCAAAACCAAGCAAGTTAAAATGAACTATGGGGCAGAACATCTTACTGCTGAAGTAAACGCACTTTTGAAACATAATGACACAAATGACCGTCACAACTACACAAGGATACCAAGCATTAATCTCCCCATGGATCTGTGTGGATTGAAAATTCAGTCCTATGAGATACTCCTATGAGATACTACAGCCAAAAGGGCGTTCAACACCACGCTGTAGCACACTCAGTTCCATTTCCTGACCCTTTGAGTTCGAAACCTCCATTTATACCATGGATGTATGTGCATCATTATGTCAGTGCTGGTGTTGAGTCTCATGACTGCGTATGTGAAAACAAAAATTATCTACCCAGGGAGTTAGAAGCCCTCCCTTTTCCTTACAGAAACTCTCCCATGCTTTTAACTGCGGGTACTGACGGAGGGGGGTTCCTTACCAGCTTTGATATTTACAATTGCGAAGAGCCCAACCCGAGTATCACCATTCACACACCATTTCTGAGTCTCACAGTTTGGCTGGCAGCAATGGTTCATGAATCGAGCGTAATTGCCCTTTGGCCCAGCATCAATGATTCGATCCTGGAATTGCAAGAAGAAAAAAAAAAAAAACAAAAAAAACCAGAAAAACACATTTAATAAACTGTCATTTCCTGCTCAAGCCTTTGCAGCACAGGTACCAGGAAAGCATTAATCAGTAGTGACAACTCTGGCAATGGAGGTGTCTGATGATGCTTGCAAAGCACCTCAGTTCATGCATGTTTTAACTCAGGGCAAGGGACAGGTGTTGCTGTGCTGCCTGGACAATCCACACGTGCCCAACCGGCCTCCACACGCTGATGTCTCCAGTTGGGGCTGGCAAATTAAATGGCAATCGAGTTTTTCCTGCACAACATCATCTTCCTCTTTGAGGACAGATGAACTCTTTGAGGAGCTCCTGAACAGCCAGGAAAGTGCTACCGCTGCTTTCTGGGAAGTCAGCTCTCCCTGCTGGGTTAGCAATGGATAAACACTACACCAGCACACTTCCCAACGCACACTCCACCAAAAGGTAACTAGACGACAGTAGTACCGGCACACTTCCAGACAGCACTTGCGGTTCCAGACCCTGAATTCTGCTAAAAAGCGAAGTATCAGTTCCTATTGCTAACACATCAATGTAGAGCAGGAAAACAGAAGGACAGTATGTCATGTGTGAAGCACACTTCTGTACAGTACACTACCAGTTGTTGGACATGTTGGAGAGGAGAGGCCAGCTGCAACTGAGAGCTGGTTTTGTAGATACGAACACTTGGTTTTGTCCCTGCTCTCACCCATCAGCCAGGAGAACAAGACATGGCCAGTGTCAGTTTCCAGCAAGAGGGAAGAAAGCAGTCACATGTTGTTATCCTGACCCACACTCAACAGCTTCTTCCCACGCCTGCTTTCACGGTTGCCTTCTTTTTCAGGTTGAGTGACGGAGCATGGAAGGCAGCTGGACAACAAAACTACTTACCTCTAAAAGCTTGGAGTTCACACCAACAATCTGGACCCCAGGACCCACTGAGGAGTCTGTGGGGGTAACAAACTCCACTTCTCTACTTAAACCAACAAAACCTGGGATCAGAACCTAAATTAAGGTCTCACTGCGCCTGATACTTGTACAACTGAGGACTGACGCCTTCTCTGGCACACATCAGCCCAGTCCTGGACTCTCCAAAGTTCAGTTGCTGGGAATGGTTCTGAGGTTACCAAATTCACCCTGTTATGCTGAAGCAGGTTCTATGATCCTCAGACAATTGCCCTCAGACAACTACCTCACCTCTTCTGAGCAAACTCCAATAAAGTTGGTTCAGACTTTGCTCCTAATCCTAATATCCAACCTGAAACTTCTCTAGTGCAAATTAAGTTCATTATTTTAGTTTTCCCTGTAGTGGAAATGCAGATCAGCTCATCAGCAACGCTTAGCACCTTTTTGCTTGCTGGAGAAGACCATTATAATGCCTTCTTATAGAATCCAGGCAAGATAAATTGTTTCCACATACCTTATCCAGTGTTAACATGTAGAAATTGGTGATGTCATGCTCCTGAGCGTAGCGGATTCGGGCTCGGCACTCCTCTTCATCAATTAGCTCTCCAACATACTCATTAACAAATTCACCCTGCCAGGCAGAAAATAACACGCTGATAAGATGATCAAATTTCCCTCCAGGATGGAGGGACATCCACTTTTGTGCTAAAACCTAGTTCTTCTTTCTTTTGTGTAAAGATTTCTATAAAAATCTCTCTTTGTGCTTTGCAGCCAGTTTAACCTATACTCTTCACTAAGAGCCCTGAATCATACATCCGTTTCACACACTCAACAACTAATTTGAAATAAATTAAATAAAGTGACAATGGCCCCCAGATTATTCTTTGTGCTACAGAAAGAACTAACATTCAGGGACAGCATAAAAGTAAACCACAAGAACAGCTCTTTGCTGCAAAGCTCTAAGCGCTGCACAACTGCTTTCTGGCTGGAAACAATATCCCTTTGGGGACCAAACACAGCACGATGCACCGAGGGCACCTGCTCCTGTAGTGAATCCATGGAGTTCCCTTGCAGTGAAGTACCACAGAGACCACACTTCAACCCTCAGAGGGAGGCCCAGCTCTGCTCCACTGGGGCTACCAGGTGCCTCCATTAAATAGCTGAGTTTTGCTGTTTCCAGACTGTCTGCTGAAAGCGAAACAGAACATGCGCATGGAACAGCAGAGAGATCCTTTAACCTGTATCCCAGCAGGCACAAAGCCTGAACAGGATGGACTCGCATCTTTCCGACTGCTATCAGGACATCTCCCATAGCATGCTGTCCCTACTCCCTTCTTTTTCACACATTCTTCTCCCACTACACTAACTGGACTCTTTTTCACTTCACTCTTTCTTAGCTTTGGCGTTCTCTTCGCTTTAGCATTCTTTGTTCTTCATTCAGCACAAACATGTGTCCACAGAACACATTCTCTGGATTTAAAAATATATATATACAAGTGTTTTAGCTGGAGATACCAATTTCAGCAATAACAACACCCATCTGCAAAACATTACCCTTTTGTAAAAGCCAAGTGCCCTGTTTTCAGTTTCTGATACAAGTTTCTCATGCTGGAAAAGCCTGGCTATTCAAGAATGCGGGGGAGGTATAATCACTGTTCCCCATCTGGAAAGCCCGAGCACCAGTTTCAGGCCAGTGTTCTGGTGTACTCAAAGCCTATGGTCCATACAAGCAGAGAGAGCGAGCAATCATCTTCCTTACCCTGTGGGACATCAACATGCAAACCATGTTCTTGGTTAGCTGAGCCAAAACATTCTTGTCAGGGGACTAGAAAAGTTAAATTCATCCATTTCTTTCCTAAATGGCATGCTAGGGGAAGAAGTCATCTTCAAATTGTGAAAGAAAGTAGTTTTTTCAAATCTATTGAAAGCAACACTGAGTAAGAGGGAAGTGGCAAGAGAAAACTACATGCAGAAACGCAGTACGTACCTTTCTGATGTCTGTTTTGGCTTGCAAGCCCCAGCCTCGTGCCAGTGTGCGGAAAATTTGGACCTCAGGATACTGGCGCTTGGAGAAGCACTGGTTCTGGCAGCGCTCCCCAGCAGGACAGACCATGGGGTGACATTCGTAGAGCAACATGCGATTGATGCACTCGGAGTCCAGGCCACATGGGTTTTCATCTGTGGGTTTGCAGTTGCAACGCGGTATCTCAGACAGGTCTGCAGTGAAGATCTGCACCTTACCCACCGGTCGGTTCACCTTGAGTGCACATGAAGAACAGTAGCTGTTTAAGAACAGGTCATCAGGATAGTCACTTCTCAACCCTCACCTACGAGCTGGCAGGCTGCAGTACAAGTTACTTACACCAAGGGGCAGAAGGACATAAGTACAGGCACTATGTACTTCTGGGCACACTATTCACACTGTTTCAAGAGGTGTACAGTTAGAGAAAAGAGTAAGGAGGATGCAGCGTGTATTCTATGGCCCCAGAGCAGGGAGAGGCTGCCAAGTGCCCCCCCTCCCATCACCACTGTGTCAACATCCAGCCCAGGTGGCCCAGCACTCCAGCTGGGTGCACTCTGTACCTGTAACCGACACCAAACCATTTTCTGTGTGAAACAGCACCTTCTCCAGTTTCTGAGTGTCAGGTCCTTTTCCTTACAGCCCTGTTTTTTGTATCTGTTACCTTCAGGCTGGTTTGTGCTCTCAGCTGTCACTAGGAGAACCAGGCTGGCATGCCCATGATGGGGGCTACCTATGCATCAGGCCACCAGCAGATAGCTGCCTACCCAACTGTCCTGCAGACATAAACGAAAGAAAAACCAGACAAAGCTGGCATTGGCAGGCCCAAAGAGGAGCTCAAAGTTAAGCCAATGATCTCTCTAAAAACTGCTCCAGAAGGAAGCAGAGCACAGCAACCAGGTGGAGAAGTGACTGGCTTGTCTGTGGCACAAGCAGGGTCCTTAGGTTTGGTTAAAGGCAGTGGCCGCTGAAAGGCCACAGAGAGTCAGGACTTTGGAGACAGACACTGAAGCAAAGCTCCTTGCTGTTCTTTGCCCGGGTGAGCAACACCATCAGCTCCCTTTCCTCTCTCAGAACACTAAAGGAGAGGATCATTTATCAAAACTATTCCAGGCCTCACAAATTATCTAGTCCCACCCACAGAGCAAAGTTTCTGTGCTGGCAGCCTACCTGAGGCTGGCCTGGCCCCAATCCTCCTCCTTTGTTTAAAAGCAAACCCTACAGAAACCCCTGTTTAATCTCTTCAACACAGTCTTCCCTTCCTCCTAAGTGCTGTCTCTCACCTCTGACCTTCCTTGTCACTCTTGTCTTTTCCTCTGCTGCTTCATGTCTCTTACTCAGACTGTTAGCTCATCACCTCGTTAAGACTGATGAGACTTAGAATTAGGTCCATCCACCACTGGGCAGACAAGAGGGGTCCTTGCTGGTTCTGGACTGCCACCCCAAAAGATCCTGGTGTCTGAGCATGCACACATGCTAAGCAGGCCTACCATACTCTCCAAGGCATTGTTGGTACAAAACAAGCTCCAAAGCAAGGCAACAGTTGGACTAGTCCCAACCTTGTTGTGATGAAGAGTCCCAAGTGTATTTTGTAGCAGCCTCTCATGTTGGCATTCCTTGGGATGGACTTCAAGGTGCTAATATCCTTAGAAGGCCAGGATGGGAACAGACACAGCCAAGCTTTGGCCATTCCACCCTGAAGCCTTCTCCAGTTCGCCATATGCTCCTACAAACTGCATTGCTTTCACAGAGACAGCTCACACTCAGACCTCAGAAGAGCTGCCACGGCTAACAACCATGACCATTATTATTTACACTAAAGGGTCTTTTAAAGGTTCCAAACTACTTCCAAGGTTCCTTCATGTTGTGGCCAGAGACAGACTTAAAAATACCTATAATGAGAAACTATACTTCTTCCACCGAAGCTGCCTGGCCCATACCGCTGCCACAGCATCCAGTTGTGTTCTTTACACTGTGCAATAACTCCTACAGGATGCACCTGCCTGCCTAGAAATCCCAGCTATGAACAAAAAGTGCCACACAGAAAAGGGAGGAGCAGACAGAGGCAGTGAAAAAAGAACACATTTCCTGAGTCAGAGTTTCTGATCAGTCTGGACCCACATCTCAAGCACGTGCACCTTGCTTGGCCCCAGCTCTCCTCTCAAGTCACCTCCATCTTGTAGGTTTTCTATTGCTACTCCAATTCTGCCTCAAAATACAGCCATAAACATGAAGAGTTCCCCAAAACTCAGCGAGAGGGCTGCTATTTCAACATCTGCATCTGACTTACTATTTCTGTTTAGTAACCAACTGATACAGAGAAATAAAACAACAGCAGAGATGAAACAAGATACTGTGGGTTAACATCTCCCACGCAGCTCCGCTTCACTGCACCCTGACCATCTCCTGCCTTGCACCACCCAGGATGCCCACCTTGCCATCAGTAGCACACAGAACCTGAGCATATTGTGGATCACTAGCACTGTCCTTTAAGTCCCCAAGGCAGAGAGACAATTCCTTCAGACCGTGCAACTGACAAGAAACAGCAGAGATCTGTTCCAGTAAATCAAAAGTATCTCCATAACTGGTGTCCAGCTTCCACACAGCTCTGTGCACACATGAATCCTTTCTGGGGAGGTTAACTGAAGATGCCAAGAGGACCCAAGTAACCTTCAAACGCAGCCACATGCCCAAAGAGTAGAAATGTTTTTGTATACCTGTAAGTCACCTGCGTCAACAGCTCAAGACTGCTCTTCCGCACCTGACCCTCCCCACCTGCCCTCACCTTGATGTGTTTGTAAGGAGGAGGTTTCTTGTCATTTTTTTTGTCTTCCTGAAGCTGTCTCAGTTCTTTCTGTGCCTTCAACTCTTCAAATCTTACTGCAGCTTCCTGAAGAGCTAAGTGAGAGAAAAGGCTGTGTTAGGAGGAGCTCTCTGTGCTCGCATAGAGCTGGGCTGCCAGTGACCACCCAGGGCTCATGGCCACATACTTCAAAGACAGAGGCTCAGTGGAGGGGAGTGAAGAAAAGGCCAGTGCAGTAGGACAGTCACAGAAGTTACAGTAAGGAATCCACCTGAGGGTGATGAAGCATCTAAACCATGTAAGGCTGGCTGCAGCCTTACCTGCTTTTGGGGAGAGTTCTCAGGCAGCTGCATTCACAACTCTGAATTGAATTTTTATATACAGTAAAGACTGCATTAGAGACAGGGAAGCTGACAAAGCAGCAGCTCACTTGGATTTACAGCAGCTAAGTCAGAGCTGCAGAAGCGTTCAAGATCTGCACACCCTTTTCTCTCCCTGGGAGTCAGACAACAAACATTCTGAGCACACTGGATAATAGACAAGCAGCAGCTCATTCTACAAAATTAACTTCATTTTAGCTCTAAGATGACATTTTTCTCTGTTACAAGAATGCCACTTCTCCAAATACAAAAGAAGAGGAAAAAGAACATGCATCTCCCTGGATGAAGACAAATTACCTTTCTTGTATATGCCATCCACGCCCTTCCCCATCTTGTCTTTGCTGCTGACATCACCTTCCATGTAAGGGAACACACGGGCCTGGTGGGTCCACAGGTAATCCTTGGAGCCGAAGAACAGCACGGGGAACTCACCGATGTCATGTTTCATTTTCTGGATGTTGACAGGAATTGCCCTAGGATGGCAAATCTCAGCTGGCCACCACCTGCAACAGAGGGAAAGGCAGATTAAACCTCTGGTTTCCTCACTTCCAACTGCCTCAGAAACGTGCCACTGCATAGCAAAGTGAGTGAGAGCTGCCAGGAAGGCTGGTGGCTTGCTGGAGAAAAGAAGCACGCATTTTACCAGCTGCTACATGTATGCAAAAAAGCCAGAGGCTGCTGCACTGTACTCTGAAGAGAGGAGCATCTTCTCACCTCAGTCACCATGAGCACTGCATGAAAAAGGGATGGGGACAAGTCTGTTCTACCTTCACCTACCTGTAGCGCCCGACTTTCACCCAGACTACTTCCTTGTAGTGTGGTTTTTTGCCTGCCTTGCAGTCATTACAATACCAGCTGCCCTCTGGCATCTCAATGTTTAGACACTCACGGTGAAATGCAGCCGGGCACGACTCACAGCATAAGAGGCTGCCCCCTGCAAAGAAAAGGAGGAGGAATTTATCAGTCACTGCCAGAAGCCATGGACTCCACGTTTTCAGACACAGCTGAGAAAAGGGCATGATGCCCTCTGCAAACCCTTTTCAGAAGTTGTGCCCTGCTCATGCTGCACAAAGAACCCTTATAAGGATCCAGAAAAAGCCCTAGCCTACAGCTAGACTTAAATGCCGATGGATAGGAAGGCAATCTGTTCTCTGCAGTTCTCACTGGAACACTCTGGATGGGCAAAGCTTCTGCCTGCTCTAATGCCTTCTTGTCAGAGCACTCTTTGGTGACAGGGAACCCAGCGCAGACCGTCTCACCTTCTGAGCAGACAAAGCACCAGCTGACATTGACGTGCTCGTGGTTGCGGCAGCCCCTCCGTGCAGTGAAGTGATTGGGGCAGATGATGCTGTTGGAGGCAAGGACCACGGACCCAGCAGCAAGGCAGAAGTCATTGGAGTGGTACGCAACTGGGCACCGCACACAGCGCATCAGGCGACCTGGTACCAGAACACAAGGGGAACACAGTGAACCTCTGAGGAAGGACAATTTTTGTTTCCTGCCGAACCTACCCTCTACTGATACCTGAGCTCAAAATGAGCAATCATAGGTGATCTTTGGAAAAGGAAATTAACAATTTTTATAGACTGTCCACGACATACTCACCAGATTCCTATTTAATTATTTAACATCACAAAATATATGTGAAAGTATAAATATCTTTATTTGTATACAGCATATATAAAATCACATTATTTAGAAGTAGAAAAACTCCTGCATGCTGTGCAGAAACAGTTCAAGAGTTCATGGACTGGGACTGCTTCCTATCATACACAAATAATTAGTAAATCAGGTCAGACAGTAATTAGAGGGGGTGTTCCAAGTGCTTAGTTGCACATAATGAAACCAATCCATGTAGCTTCTGAAGACATCGGCACTTGCCTCTCCACTTTATCAGATTTTACCCTGAAATTCCAGAGCAGAGAATTCAGAATTGCCTGCAGGCCTAATTTACCCAAGGCTTTGGAGAGCCTGTTTTCAGTTCCTCACAGGAGACTATAAACAAGGAGAAGAGGAGAGAGAAAAGGGGTAAACCTGATCACTGACAAGTCAGAGGAACACAATGCAGTGTTCAGTGGGGAAGTGGTCAGCTGTGAGCTTTAGACCTTCATTGTCTTCTACACCAAATACTGATTTGTGGGGGAAAAAGGAAAACTTTAACACAGACCCTGAGGATAAAAATAGAGCTGTTTTAAGATACCAAGGATTTAAAGAAAGACAGCTTTAGAAGCAAACATACAAGGCAATCACATAAAAGTTTTAGGTTTAATCGTGTGAGATAAAGGTCAAGGTATTGCTGCAAACAGCTCAAAGAAATGTTTGCCTGAGCAGCTTAGCCCAAGGGCTAAGCTACCAACCACTACTACAAGATGAAAGTTTGCATTATAAAAAAAAAAATAATTAAAAAAAAAGGTAACTAGAACAGTATCATTGCTTTTACTACGCTACTCTCTATGCTGTTGTCTTGAGAGCCAGCCCTGGCTAAGTGAGCACCATCTGCAGCACTGCTGGAGTGAAAAGCACGTCAGAGAAACCTGAGAGTGTCCGTACTACTCCAGAGACTTATCCAAAGTCCCAGGGAGGCATGTGGCATGGCTGGACGTGCAGGCATCCAAGTGTCTGGATAGAGGAGAACATTTTAGTTGCCGTGCCTGACCATCAGGAGTGCTGACGAGCAGCAGCCTCACACACCGACACCACCTGCTTCCGCTCCCTGGGGGGAGAAGCTGTTCCTCGGCTACACCAAGCGCTGTGGCAAGGACAGAAAATCAACACCAAGAACTAGAGGACCAGGTAACTGTACAGTGGGCGTGAAACAAAGGAAAAGCTTCTAACTACATCCCTTAGAGCACCCTGAAAGATTTCGGTACCTTTAGACGCAGAGATGTTTGCTGGGTTAGCAGCGTGACAAGTCATGCATATGTGCAGGGAGCACCGGAAGCCCTTGTTCTGCATGACTGTGGGCGGGTACTTCTGTATGCACGCCTCATGGTAATACTTCCCACAGAGGGGCAGCAAGCACCGTTTGACATCTTCCCCGCAGCTCTTGCACACAAAGCAGGTATGGACGCCTGCAGAAAGAGCAACAGGAATAACCCATCAGTCACAGAGAAGGGCTAAACGAAGACCTGACACTTCTGCCGGGCTGTCTATTACCACAGCACAACTTCCCAACCTGATGGACCTATCCCAAAGCACAGATCTCTGCAGCAGGCTGGTTTTACCCGCAGCTGCAATGAAACTTCAGATTGAAAAAATGTATTATCATAGCTGTGATTTCAGGTCAGGGAAAAATAAGAAGAAAAATGAAAAATCGACAATCCTACTTAGACATATTCCCCTTTCCAGCCTGCTCCAGACTCATCCTCCCCACCAGCCCTCTCTCCCTAGTCCCAGATGAGAATTTCCCCATCTCTTTCCCATTAGGTCCTTCTTCACACCCCACATGCCTGAATCAACAGTAAGACAAGTTAACCAACATTCAGAGGGTTGACAGCTAGTTAGCAGCCCTACTGCAGGTGTTCTACTCCAGCAAAGGAAGCACCAGGGAAGCACACAGCAAGCACCCCATCTTCCTGCACTCAAAAGCTGCTGTACCTGTGGAACACTCATTGCAGATAAATTTGCCCTTTGGCATCTCGGAGAGCCCAAGGCACTGCAGGTGGAAAGCACCACAGCACTGCGCCTCACACAGCAACAATTCCCCTGGCTTCTCGCAGATCTGCAGAGAAAGAAGCACAAAATCAGCTCTGAGTAACTTCCTTCTGCAACCCGTCTCAAACAGCAACAATCCGTATGCTGGCCAGGACTGCTAGCAGAGATCCCTGTGGAAAAATGCAAGATTTTCCTTGTATCAGTTAATTCGGGTAATTTCTGCATCGCCACTGCTATTTGCCATCCAGTCCCTGCTATCATGGATCAGCTAAAATGAATTCTACAGTAGTCACCTCTCTAACATCTATTCCAGAGGGCGCCCTGATACACAGTAACAGAGCAAAGGCTCAATTCAGACCACAAAAAGGTGGTTTATTCTATAATAAGTGCCTTAAGGCTACCTGGGCTTATCCAGGGCACCAGCCTGCTCCAGAACTTACACAAAAACACTTTAGAGCTGTAAAGTTTCAGAAGAGATTTCTTCAAGGATGCTACCTGACACACGTTCTCCTTGAGAGCTGCTCCTCCTCCACGCTCCCCTTGCATCTTTTTGGATGAAGGCACGCCATGGTCATTCTCTGACCCTTCTTCATTACCCTCTTTGGGGCTTGTAGCAGTCCCATGAACTGATGTCTCTCCCTTTAAAAAGAAATCCAGAATCAGTGCTGTCAGCAGTTCCTGTCCTGACTTGGAAACTACAAATTCAGCCGTTCAGCCTATGACAGGTTTGGCAGTTGGTCGGTACGTGTTACCCACCCTGGAGAACATCCCACACACAGTTCTAACAATAGACTTCCAAGAAAGGAAAGGAAAAAGCTCTTAGTTTACCACATCATTAAAAAAAATACATATTCAAGAGCTTTTTTCTGTGCCTAACCACGCTCCAAGGAAGGAATTATGGCTGAAGAAGAAAGGATTTGCCCTGCATAGAAACAGATCAGGTAGGGTGGAATAGTCTGAAGCATCATGATGTCTACCTCCACTGGAAATGCAAATGAAAAACTCCAAATGATTTTTATTGCAGATGTTACACAGCAAATGAGCCAGACTTTTCCCCCCACACTTGTCTCAGCATGTCCTAACCCATGTAAAATACAGGCACATATGTGCTCAAGGCCTGTGTTAGTCTGGACAAGCTGGCCAAGAGAGAAGGGAACAGTGCAGCGAGGCACTTACACCACCCTCCTGCCCTGGGGTAGGGTCTTTCATAAGCATCTGCCCTGTACAAGCATCACGGCACTGTCTGTAACATCTACTGGGGAAAGAGCATCCTGCTCAGATGGGTTTCAAAAGCTAAAGGCCCAACTGCAACCTCATGGGCCAAGTCAGGGATCTGCCATAAGGCCTCCCAAGGTGGAAGGACATCTTCTGATGTGTCCATGGGATCTGCCCAGAGTTAGAGGGAAGGAGAGCAGCAGAGACACTCGGGTCTAGAGATACTTGTTTCTACCACAAAATACTGCTGTCCCGGCGCTCCACATGGCAGCACCGCCTTCACTTTTGTCAGGACAGGTGACCAAGAGCTGGGAAAGGCCACCCTGCCAGCTTACACTCTAGGCACCACTTCAGTGGTCTCACCAGCCCCAGCTGCCACTCCAGAATGCGTACACCTTAAAGGCCATTAATGCTGCACCGAAATGATGCCTTTAGCTAAAGGCTTTGAACAAGAACATTTTAAGGACTCTGCCATTTTTTAGCATCCCAGCTCACTGCAGTTACCCAAGTGATCTCGGTGCACAGCTGGCATTCCTCCTTGGGCCACCAAGTCATACTCAGTATATGACCAGGCACAAACCATGCACCTGACAGATCGTGTGAGGAATTAAAACTGCTGGTAGGAGCAGCAGCCATCACTCTCACCTTCAAGCCTGCTTGGTGACAAGTGTCCAGCTAATGATCACAAGAGGAAGCTTTACACCAATTTCTGTACAGGAAAGTATCAGTCTGAGTTGTGGTGCTACTAAAGCTTAAGCTGAACTGAAAGCCCTCTGACCACGCTATTAGCCTGGGCAAAACAAGGACATAAAGATCTCCCAAAGTGAGATCCAGCAAGACCCTGGAGCTGGTATTCTGGTCAGATTCTTCCTTTGCCTGTTTGTTTGGGTTTGTTGTGTT
>VXBJ01003723.1:92397-127127 GCA_013400055.1 Nycticryphes semicollaris
CCTCCCCCATTCATTGAATGTAGCAGTAATTTTTTATTTGTGAGTATTTTAAAGCTGTGTGAGTTCTGTGGAGCAATGACACACAGGTGCACTGATGATACATTAAAGCACACAATGCAAAGATGAGGGGTGTAGCTGCCTTTATTGAGCACCAAAAAAAAAAGCAAAGTCCCAGCTACAAGCTACTGTCAGTCCAACTTACCAGAGGGTGTACAATCTCACAGACTATCCCCACAATCTCGCTGGAAGGCTGGCAGCGACGCAGCCTGCAGGAACACTGATAAGGAGCACTAAGCTGCTGACACCTTACAACACAGCCCTGGCACAGGGAAGGGAAAGGTCTCTACAGCACTGGTAAAAAGACCATCTGAGAAGAAAACAGCCACCTTTGCCGCTAGACACAATAGCATCTTCTCAAGCTGAGTGCTATGATACTTCTGCTAGAAATTCTTTAGTCTGCTGCAAGGCAGCCTTATGGCCCAAACACCCTGGCTCTTGGAATGCTCCAGGAGCAGCACTGGCAACCCGTGCTCCCAAAGTCTGGTTACAGCTCTGGTCCTCCTATTCCTACCCAAGTGCTCCCTCTTCTGCTCTGCTCAGCAGTGACCTCAGGGTTGCAGGGGTCACTGTAACGAAGAACAAGAGCATGGTTAATCAGCTACTGGTACAGGCAAACAATGCCAGCTATAGCTTCTGCTTAGGCTGGGGCCCCAGCATAAGAGACACAAAGTAAGCTCAGCCCCTCTCATGGTCACTGAGGTCCCTGCCAGGAGGGGCAGGGCACTAGTGAACAAGCACCACCCATCTTGTGGTCAGCAGCACTAGTTTCCTGCTGTAGCTAAGGTCTCAAGATAGTGGTTTGGAAGGGTGTGGAGACATCCTCAGATCTGCTACAGACAGGGATTTAGAACTGGTTCATCTTTCCCTTCTTCTGGCCACTTTCTACCACGGCTGCTAGGACTCCTTGGCTTGAAACCTGAAGGCCATGTTTCACGTGTTAATGGAATAGGAGACTAAAATGCATCTAGGAGTCATTGAACATTAACCAGTACCTCCCTCTTCTTCAGATCTGAAAGCATTTGCCAGTAGCAATGCTATCTTAACAACTGGGTCCACACTGCCGAGTGTGGCAAAGTATGCTCTAGCCCTGCCCTTTCAGCCTAAGCCCATCCTATTTGGTTCTGTGAACAGCTGGCCAATCTGCATGTCTCACATGCCAGGATCTTATTTTAACCAGTGGTCCCAGAAGCGCACAGGGAAGGGAACATCAGAGCTAGGCAGGATGGGCAAGGCCAGATACTTGTGCATTGTGAACACAGAGAAGGGGACTGCCATTCAAGGACATCTCTCAAAAGAGCCTGTCACTGTTCCCCTTCCTTCCCCTGCCCAGCACGAGCACTGCAGAACTACATACCTCCTACAGAGGGCAGGTCTATCATCTTGGGTCTTCTTTCAGAGCTATCTCTGCTGCTGTATCCAGCACATCCTCAAAAGCCTGGCCTGTTCTTTGGCACAGCCTGAGCTTGGCTCACAACCTTGACAAACATTTCAACGGCATTTTCCATCCTGTTCTCTCAGTCTCTTGCTGCCCTGATGTTGTGAACTTGCACTCCTGGCTCCACAGACAGGCAAGGACAGAGAAAGCTGCTTAGTTCAGCCCAGGCAGACAAGCTTTCCTCTGCCCTCTTTTCCACTGAAAGCAGCTGGATCCAGTGCTTCACTGCACTGTATCATCAGACCATCTATTTCTCCAAGCACCATCCAGCACAAAGTGGAGTTCCTTGCCTGATGTGTGGTAAGTCACTTAGGGACCAGAGTGGTCCAAATTCCATGTGAAAGCACAATTGCATCTCCATAGCACCCCAGTACTCACCAGCACCGATGCACTCACCTAAGCCAAGGAGTGAATACTCTCACCACAGTGGCTTGAGACACAGTCACAGAGAAATGGATGCTGGCAAAAGGTGCCAAGCACTGCCTTTTTTTTTTTGGCATGGTTTACCATGCCTAATTTCAGGTATTTGATGTACGTGTCTGAGGGTGGAGGCAGTTAAGACTCCCTGGGCTTCCTCTGCAGGGAATGATGGGTGCAGGATTCAGAGCTATGGCCTATCTACTTTGCTGCTCTGAATTGCCCCTTTTCTCTCCCCTACAAAAGATTCAAAGAAAATTTGCTGCCTTGGAGCTGAGCCAGTCTTTTAGTGGGTGCTTAACAGCAGACAGCATTAACTACCCCCCAGCATTGACAAAGATACTTGTACAGGCTTCTTTAAAACATGATTCCAGACAAGCACACTTCAGAAAAGAGCACCAACACCCTCACAGGAAGGTTCACATGGCCCATAGATACTGCCCCACTTCATCACTCCCATCAGAAATGCCCTTTTCAAAAAGCAGTAGAAGCGGGGTGGTTGGTGCTGCTCAGAAAGTTGTGTGAGGTTTGTGCTTTCCTGGAAGCTTATAACAACAATAAAAATAACAATATACGTCTATAATTAGCTCCTGAAATACATACTGACTATCCTGACAGAACAGCCTGCTGCTGAACCTGGGCCACTGGAAGCGAGAGGCGATGGTGAGAGCCTCAGAGGTGTCCTGCCTCTCGCAGGAAAAGTCTTGCTTCCCCTACACTTGGTGATACCTTGCTCATTCCTAAAAGGCAAAATGTGCTCGTCAGAGATACTTGTACACCAGCTGTGCTAGGATGCAGTAGAAGGGAGTTGGCCCAATTGTCCCTTTCTGCTGGATGGCAGAATGTAACCAGAGGCTGCTTTGAGCAGTCGCAGACAGTCCTCCCCATCCCCTCCAACGTGGTTCTCATCTCACTCTAGTGTGCAAGGGTCGGGGGAAGAATGGGCTAAGTCCACAGTCTAGTGCTTGTGCTTCACACTCCCCACCATCACCAGAGATCTTTTCCAGCAGTTAGACTTTTTAAGGTGTAAAGCAAAATGCCAGGCAAAAGCTGGCATCAGAAGAGGCTTCAGAACAGCCTCCCTCCTGGCTGAGTAGCAGCTGAAAACTGAGCCCGAGTTAAGCAGTCACCATAACAAAGCTACTAAACCAAGGTGGTGTCTTCAGCTTCAACCCCAGCTCATGCAACTACATCAGTGGGACAAACTCTCAACTGACATGCCAGCCAGCCAAAGATCACCTGGCCTGGGCTCTGCCAAGTGTCCTGGGAAGTACCAGACAGGTTACACGGATGACAGTAGGAAAATCCAACAGTACCTCAGAGTGTGGGGTCTCTCCCAACCCCTCCCCATTTCTCTCCTTCTTTGAATGAACTGCAGCAGAGGGATGGCGCTGCCTCTTCCGCTTCCGCTGCTTCTCTGAGACCTTTTCAGAAGCTGGGATGCAACAGAAAGACCACTCAAGAAAAATGCAGAAATAATTCCCTTGCTAAAGGTGCCACTGCTAAGTTCTACATCTTTTCTGAGAGCTTCAGCCTGGGTCCTACTGTCTTTGAGGGCGTAAGGGCTGGGGTAATACCAGCCTCCAGACAGCCTTCCCTCAGTTTTGCATCCATCAGAGCACCCCCAGTTTGTAGTGGTTTAAGTTCCTGTTGCTAGGCTGCTGGACAGTATCACTGACTTTCCTGAGACAGCCCCCCTAGCAAAAGGAGGAATGCTACCAACACGAAGCTTACGTGTCGGTACCTACCTTCTACCATTGCACTGCAAGAAAGACTATCACATCGACACAATTGTGATGTAAAGGCAGACAGGGAGGGAGTATGACCCAGCTGCACAATTGTCCATGGGACAGGACAGCCACTTTTGAGCCTGGTCAGGGCATGTCATCAAGCAAAAGACAGTGTATTGGTACAGAACCTATGATGACAAGTTTCCTTCGAGCACCCAGACGATGAATGAGAAGAGAACATCTTCTCATGGAAATGAGTCCACCATCTCCACTTTTCGCAGGGAAATCTGCAGCATTACAGTACCTTGGGTAAACAATCTTGGTACCTATTACTTCTTCCACTGCCTCAGCTGCAGCAAGTGCCCTCTGAGAGCACAGGACACACAAAGCCCTCACAGACAAAGCCACAGGCACTGATCCAAATGTCACCAACAGCCTACCCCCACAGCCCTGCCTTCACTTACCTTCTCCCAGGTCTGGGAAGTGGGCTGGTGAGTACAGCTCAGAGCTGTCGCTCTCAGAAGGGCCACCCTATAAATACACAACAAAGTCAAGTCACCACATGCAAATCAGAGATGCACATTCCTCAACCACTCAGAGCCTTTACAAATGCCTGTGTGTAACTTACAGTTCAAGTCATGAATTCATCAGTGATTAGAGACTATATAAGAGAACGTTTGTTTTATGAGCATGATAGATCCCACATGGAAAAGTTGAGTCTCTGGACAGTGGTGTCTTGTGCTCACCATCATCATCCACTGTTTCCTGAGCTCTCCCAGAAAGGCTGCTAACACCCTGTAAGCTGCTGTGAACAAAGACTCTCTTCTGGCTTTACACTTCTACGGAGTTTAAGACTGAAATACACTAGCCTCTGCATTTCTGCAACCATGATAACTGTATTAAGACTGTGCCACACAGAGAAAAAGGTAAGGAGGAAAACTGTTATTAATCAACCTTAGAAACAGTCTTGATGAGTCTTGTGCAGGTACATCAATTGAAATAATTCTTTACAAGTTGCTTTTTTCCAAACTGTGTCATTGAATATTAAGTTTTTAACAGAGAAAAACAGCTTTTCATTTAAAATTCTGCACCGAGCACTGCATACTACATGTGGTACAACTCAAGCCTCCATCCTGCTAACAGCTCTGCACTTACATACCATTCACCAGCCCACTTGGGAAGGTAACAAAGGAAACACTGCTCAGGAGATATCTGATGGAAAAGGACAAAGCCTTAGGTTCAAGCTCAAGCTACACTCCAACATTGCAGTGACAGAAAGCCTCTGTGCAGAACATTTCTGTTTGGGCCTTCCCAGCCAGCATCCAGATGACTCCTTTTTCCATATAAATCAATGAAGTGATGAGATTTTTCCAGCCAAAACTACCCAATCTCCATTACAAGTGGGGAGGGGTGGGGGACACATCTGTAATTCAGCAGATTTCTTCATCCCAACACAGCAACCAGCACCTTTGGGAAGGGTGGACCTTCACTCCTGAGCCACAGCCAACAAAAAGCCCCACATCCCATTGCACTGTGTGTCTCATTCAGCATGGTCTGCTGCCTGGACTTGCTTTCCATCTGGCTTTCCAAAGAACTGGAAAGAAAGTACCTTCTTTGGGGGAGTCCACTCCTCCTTCTTTGGCATAAAGGCAGTGTCCAAATCATTGGATTCCAAGAGCTTTTTAGTGGGCTTCCTCTGACGCTTGCTTTCGAAGTTTCCTGCAATTAAACTCTTCACATTAGATAAACTGGGGTTTTATTCTCTTCAGTCAGACTAACACCACCATTAAGCAAACACCATCCAACAGTACAAAACAATCAAATTGCTTCACCCTGTCTTTGGGATCGTAAGCTCCTTAGGCAGAGATGCCAACTACCTGTTTCTGTACAACTTCCACAAAAACGGACCTCAGTCCGCCACGACCTTCAGGCATACCTCAATATTTAATATAAAAATCCACCCACAGAAGACAGACTATGAAGTTAATGCCAGGAGGTAACGCATCTTGGCAGCGCGATTCAGATCGTAATTTCCCAACCACATTAATCTGCATAAGCCGGTCCTACCACTGACAAACACAGCCCTGCTTCCACTCCCACACCAGTCACACCAGCATTCACGCTGCAGAGAGTAAACAGGCTGAAGGACACGCTCCTGGTTAGAACTACCTGTGAAAAGACACCCCAAACTAGCTGTAACCTGCACCATTTCCTACTCAAGCTGTTAGCTGGCAAAGGTAACGAGGTGCTAGACCTGAGCTCATCTACACTTATTTTGGAAACAGTCTAAACTTAAAATGACCAGGAAATGATGATGCTACGAGTGCAAGACTCCACAGAACAGCCCACTACCCATCCTACCCTGTTCATCTGCTTGCTTTATCAGCCTCAGCTGTGTCCCCTGTGCGACACACACCTCTGAGCGTGTGTTTGTGCATCAGACACCTCGTGGAAGGACAACACAGCATGGTTCTCAAGGTCAGCCTCTGCCCACAGCTTGGGGTCTTGCTGACTGCTTCAGCAAGAAGTATGTTTTCTCAGGTGGGAGAGGAGCTTTGCAACCTCTGCATACTGGATATTTGCTCCCACTGCTGCACCATCTACCATTTTCCTGCATCTCCAGCCTTTCACATCCCCAGTCTTTCCTCCTTTAATCCTCTCCAACTTTCCGTTTCCATCTGACATCCACAAGCACCCAAAGGCAATCCCTCTACCCTCCAACACAACAGACTGATCTCCCAGAGATGACATCTCTGCTCAGTTAAGTATTTTTTGACCGCAGGCCCTTTAGAGCCAAACAGTGTTCCCTTCAAGTTAGCACAGCTGGACCACCAAAGCTTTAACCCTGGACATGTCTTTAGACGCTACCAGAGAATGAACATACTGCCAAGTAGACCCTAATACTGACTGTTGGAATGGGAGAAAGCACGTCAGACCACACTCTTTCTTTGTATACTGTGTCTTACTCAAAGTCATGGCCCTGGCTTGCTGATAGTACAAGTCTCTAACAATTTCTACAGATGCTTAGAACCTCCAAGGAAAAAGAAAAAAAAAAATTCCAGAGGTATTTGTGTTACAAATCCCTGCATTCACGAGGAGAGCAAAAGGTCACCCCATGAGCTATGCAGATTAGACTTTGCATATCAACCTCAGCAGAGCAACGTTCATCCAAAGGATTTTAACAGCGGCAAGAGACCTTCAAGCTAAAGGAATCTGTTTGCAATCACAGATGGCAAGGTCTCAGAGAAAAAGTTGTGTTCTGTGAGAGAAGGTGTTCTGTGCCAAAACCTAAAGGAGACCATCATACATTACAGAAAGCTAAAAGCCTAAGTGTAATCATCCAGCTCACTGGGTCACCCACCGCATCTGCCCTCTGTCCCCTCCCGGCACCAGGAACGGTCACTGAATGAAGCAAAGGAAAAACAAACTACCAGATCGACAACTGCTAACCTTTCCACTCTCACCAAAGCAACAATGCCCACTGAACACGTCCACTTACAGCAGCAGCATCACACCACCTCTCAATTACCTGATTTCAGAAATCTCTCTTCTGCATCTGGAGAAGCAGAAACTTCAGAGACGTCCGAGGAAGACAGCACCAGCTCTGTAAAGTCTGAAGGTCCTTCTAGAAGTTGATCAGTGGGATGGGATTCTAGTTCTGAAAAGGAGCACTGTGCTTCAAGGACGGGAGGGGACTCTTTGGTTGAAGATGGAGTTGAAACCAAAGAACTCTGTCCCCGCTGGGTGTCTCCCTCAGGACTGCATTTGGCAGGAAGACCTCCTTCAAATTCAGACCTCACCACAGAATTCACCTAGCACAGTGAAACATTTTGGTGAAAACATTCATCCTGCACAGCACCACACACAGCAACAACACTCAGACAGCACCAACACGTCAAGAGCACACAGACCAGAGCCCCAGAGCAATAGCACATTAGCCTTCACACCCACCTTTTGCAATTGCTCCTGGCCCTTCTTTGATTTTTTCTTGGGTGCAAATAAGTGATCGTATTCTTCTGCATATTCCAGAAGCCGTTTACTTGGCTTTCTAAGGCGCTTCCTCTCTGAATGTACTAAGAAAAAGGAAAGCAGCTTCAAGACTGTGTTTCTGAGACGATCACAAGACAAAATTTGCCTCATGATCTGCAGACAACAGCTTCTCCTGCCTTCTCTTCCAGGGGCTCCAAGGGGGAAGAGCCCTGACACTTCTTTCTCTTTGATACAGCCTTATAATTTTTGAGCTTCAGATGAGAAATCAAAAAAGCACTCGATACCTGACTGAGAGGCTCCTTACTTAGCCAAAGTACATCTAACTTTACTTTCTTGCAGTACTTTTAACCAAACCTTAAGTCCATTAGCAACTCAGGCTCCTCATGCTACTTTTGCTTTAACCTAAACTCTCTTCTGTTTTAGTGCAGGGGCACGGGAAAACACTGTTTTCCTGTAACACAGTTCAGTCAGTAGTTTCACTAGTAACACATAAGCAGCCTGACTCCTTCCCTTTCCCTCCTCCCTCGTATATTTTTGTATATGCTACAAGAGCTTTGTATTCCCCATCTGCTACTGCAAGTCCATTTATTGCCTTTGCTTCCCGACAATAGATTCCACAATGAGACCAGGGAGCGAGCAGTCCTCGCCAGCGACTGCAGGCTCTTCAGGGCTCAGATGTCTTTTGTTTGCACAACGCTGCACCATCGCAAGGGAAACCCAGTAACAGGGTATTTCCTTGATTGATAGAAACCTGTCCACCCAAGCTATACCACCCCAATGCACAGCAAGCTCAAAAAAAGCCCTGATGCTCTACATCATCTCTGCTTAACAATCTACAAAAGCAAGACGATGCAGTTTATGTCTTTTTCCTCACTTCCCAGAATACTGCTGGATTTCCCCCTTTATTATTTTCCAAAATTATTAAATAATATTGGTGAAAGATTTCTCCCAGTCACAAAAATACCTGCGGTCTCTTGGAAGTTTAGGAACAAACAGTAAATATTCTCTTTGCTTATTTTCCTTGTGCAGGAGGTGGATTTTTCCTCTTTAAAACGGAAACAGTTTATAACAAAGCATTCCAGTGCAACACTTCAGAACAGGGATGTTGGACAAGATTGCTACGCTTTATTGTGGCTTTGTGGTTAAACAAGCATGAAAACGTCAGAGTTGGCCAAAAGAGAAGGAAGGAACAACTTTTCTCAAACACAGCTCTTTTCAGCCCCTATTAATGTTCCACACAGGTGTCTGGGTGAAATACACATTTCAGCACACAACCAGTTAGAGGACAAGTGTCCTCAGTGGGCAACTATTTAGAGCCCCAGAGCCATGCAGCAGAGCACAGCACTGTGCCAGCAGGGCTGGCTTAACTGCATTTTCCCTCCCCCACCCCCAGAGCAAACCCCATACAAGAATCCCACATTGCAGCCTGATTGGCAGTGGTAAATCACGTACCTGATGAAACTATTAGTTATAAAAATGTTTTAAGTCAGCAAATCCCACCAATCTTCACTTCTGCCTTATTTGCTCTAACTCACACCACAACATTTGTAGCAAAAACATGCCAAATGTTGCCATTCAACTATGATGAAGACTTTTTCACAGAGTTTAGTTTTGACTGCGATCATCCTGCACTGACTGATACCCTTGTCTGCTGCAGACAAGGATGACTGGCCAACACAGGCAACTCCTTCTCTTCTGTAAGCTGCAGTTACTCTAACTTCCAGCATCATTCTCCTTTCTGTGTAATTCCCCGATACAAACAGAAGGCTGGCTTCCACATATGGGCTTTTCACAGCATTAGAGGTTCACTCACTACTTCCAGCAGAACTGGGGGTGTGACAGCAGCCAGACAGCTCCTCCTCATACACAGAGGCTGCAGTGCCACCCTATAGCACATTCATATGGATAAGCTTCAGGTGTGCTTCAACCCTCATGTGCTATTTAGGGCAGGGGAATTAGATTACACTGAGGTTGCTGATCTGTCACTTTTACAAGCAAACCAGGCCCTCACTGCATCCCTGCATGCTGTACCAGGACTGCTCTGCGTTCCTCTCTGCCAATGTCACCTCACACAGGAGCGTTCTGCCACTTCTATCCTCTTCTCCTAATGTTACTACCCTCTTAGCAGCTCCTCACTAGCTCTCTCTGTAGACTCGCATCTTTATCTCACATAGCAACGGTTTTTTCAACTGCAAAAACCATCATGAAGCCAGGAGAACCCAGCTGCATCTTGGTGCAAACAAGGAACTTGCTCCCTCTCTCAGGCTGTGACACTCCTACAGCAGAGCCTCGACAGCCCCAGAACAACGTGCATCCTCTCGTCCGTCCTGTGAAGACTTAAGTCCTCAAAACCACACAGCTACAGCCAGAGGAGTCAGTGAGTGATTAACCTTGTTGTGATTTCACACCAGAACTTTCACCCCGGGCGTTACACCCTATAGGGCTTGTTTTCTGTGCCTGCTGTGACTCACCTCGGGCAGCTCCTATGACCACAGAGCCAGGAGCTGCCTTTCCCACTCAAGCAGAGGTGCAGGCAGCCTCCAGCAACCCCTAACAGCAAAATACACACACCAAGATGTGCAGTCAGGGAACACAGAAGTGAAAAACTGCAGATTGGTTCAAAATTCTGTCAAGTTATATTAAATTATGATATTGCAATTTAGTTTGGTGAAAAGTATGTAAAAAAAAAAAAATAATTTTGCTGTTGTTCATTAAGGCTTGCTTCCCCAGATTCTTTGCAGAAACCCGAGGATGGCATGTTGAACATGGTTCTGCCAGACATCTTCACACCCCCCTGGGTTTGTTTTTTTTTTTTTGGCTTTAACCAAAGGCAGGGTTGTCTGGCCTTGTGGTCCTCAGAAGCTCCGAGGAAGGAAGACTCCTCTTTCCTCGATCATTTCCCTTCCAGGGGGAAGTGTGCCTGCCATCTTCCAGACCTGCCTCCAGCCCAGCCTCCCCGGCAGTTTCCCCCTCTTCTTTTCTCTTCTCCCCTTCACCCCTCAGGCAGCCACATCAGAGCTGTAAATTAGGAAATCTGTGAGGCTCCCCAATTCGTTATTAACGGCTAATAAAATTCCACACTAAAAAGCAAAAAAAGCCCACCCCAACACATTGTCTTGCTCAAATCCTACAGAACCAGCTGCAGAAACACTCTACATCAACCCGCTACAGAAAAACAAAAGAGCAGCCATTGAGGCTCAGTTTCCCACAACCTTCTAGGCTGATCAATCCAGCCAACATTAAGCACGTGGCTCTAAGCAACACATTATGAAGGTAAAAGTTTAAAAAAACCCAAACCCAAGTAATCCTAAACTCAGAGGGACACTCATTTTACCTTTCATTGTGGAGGAAATAATGATTTGTAACGTATTTAAACTTTCTGACCAAAAGCCAAGCAAAACCCCACAATTGCTCTGCCTTCTTTTGTTCTCCGTGCTTACAGAGAACCCAAAAGGTACCACACTTTCTTCAGCTCAGATGTATCCATCTCCATGTTGTCAAACACCCCCAACTCATGCTTTAAATGAAAAAGTATAAAAAAAATGTATACAAATACACACTCTGGCGCAAGTCCAGCTCCCTTACCTTGTGCAGAGAATTCAGACTGGGGAGCAAAGTTGCCAAGCTCTGTTTCTGAGTCCATCACACTGTTGTTTGGCTTACCACACACATTCAAACGTTTCTCAACTAAGTCTAAACGATTCTCACAGTCCTGATCTGTCAGGTCTCCCTCAAGCACCTTTGAATGTGGGGAATGCCTACGTCCCAAGCACTCATTTCCCTTCAGTGAAAAGCCACGAGAGTTCAAGCCAAAGGCACTCTCCAAGTTTCCTTGATCCCTAGATCTACTGATGCGCTTATTAGATCTAGCACTGCTTTGGTTAAAACGCTGCCACCGCTTTTTGGGTGCTACGTGATTTATATCATTAGACTCATCACCAAGAGAGCCCTCACTATTTGCCTCTGAATCCAAGTCTGGACTCTCCCCATTTTCAGCAGAAGTGCAGCTCTCAATATTTCTACCAGCTTCAGGTCTCCTTCCAATACGATCTAAATTTTCATCAGATAAACAGGCAGAGTCTTCATCAGTTGAACGTTCTGTTAAATCAACAGACTCTTTCCTCTCAGTATCTTCTGCCTCATTACCTAGAGGACTGGTAACCGAACCGTGAACGCGGAATGCATGTTCTCCTGAATCTCTGGATAACCGACTTAGCAACTTACTTGGCCCTCTTGGTTTTAAGTCCTTTCTGTTTGAAACTGTTTTATCTCCAAGCTTTGATGACTGCTTAGATTTTGAACAGTTGCGTTTGGGCACGCAATTTGTGCCATTTGTCCCAGAAACAGCAGTACTCGCGGGCTCCCTTTTACCAGTACCAATCCCCGTCAACTTGGTTGGAGGATTGCGTGGAAACGAGGAGTTGCTCACAGCGGAGTTTGGATTTACTGTTTCCTGGACACAATCTCCATTTTTTTCTAGTTTATATGGGGGACCTACAACAGACAAGGACTTGAGACCACTCGCAGAATTGCTTCCAGAACCATCAGCTGTGCTGGTGTTTCGAAATGGGACTATGTTTTGACCAGTCATCAGTTGCTGCTCTTTTGTCTTACTGTCATGCATGTCCTTCAACATCATTAACAAGGTGCTGAATTTGTAATCTGGCTCAATAGGCAAACGACCAGAGGCAGAAGAGAAAAGTAAAGGTACTGTGGCCTTTGGAGCACCAGAGTCACTACTAGCATCATCATTCATGGACCGGTAAGACAGTTCCTTCAGCTCTGACAGGACGTGTTTCACCACGGCCGTTTCTATTTCAGCAGAATCCCTGGTTTTCTCATGCATGTTGTTTAACAGTTTCTGACCATCAACTTTTCCGCTTCTCTGAAGAGAATCTCTCTGAAGGCCAGAGAAACCTTTGGTATCAGAAGAGCAGCGCTTCACACCACCCTCCTCTTCTGCAAGAGAGGGCTCCGACCCAGCAACTTTTTCTTTATGTTTGCATTTTATACTCCTGATTCGGGGCAATTTCATGCTTTTCGGTTTTAAGATCGCTTGATTTGCAACAGCAGGCCAGGATTTGTCCTTGGAAACACTTTGGGGAGTAGTGTGCTTCTTTGTTAAGGAAAGATTGTCATTTCTCACATCTGAAGAGCACTCAAGAGCTGTCAATGACATCTCAGCATCAGAAAAGCCTACTTCAAGCTCCCCATCTGCAAATTCAGCATCAAGTCTGCTGGTTACTGAACTTCCCAGAAGTTTGCGATCTCTGTATGACTTCTTCCTGGCTCTTCTGTTGCTCTTCTGAGAAAGGTACATGGAAAGCTTAAGGTTGCCACTTGACGTCATAGGAAATTCCTTCTCCACTTTATCTGAAGAATCACTAACTTCAAGAGCACTAGAGGCTCTCTCTGAACTTTGGTCCATGGTATCTACATCGCTGTTCCCACCATCTGAGAGGGAAGAGGATGAGTCTGATTCAGTTTGCTTTTTCTCAATACCAGCATCAGATGCAGAATAGTGTATCTGTAACTTGGAACTGCACAGAATGCCCAGGGAGCTCTTCTCTCTCTCTAAAGATGCGCTGGAAAACAAATCCCCTTGGAGAGTGTTCTTCAGAGCATTACTCTTACGATTCTCGTAGTCTGGTTTCAAAGGTGTCTTTTCAAAGCGTCTTTCTCCAAAGGAGGAAAGCAAATGGTTTTCCCTGGTGCTATGGGATGCTGTTAGGCTGTTGGCAATCCTGCGAAGTTCATGAGATGCGTGTTTATCTGGTAGGTCCCCAACAATCATGTTTCTAACTACGCTCTCTGGCGTTTTCTCTTTGATTTCTCCCCTAGATGCTTCCCCTCTTATGCCACTCTTTTTTACTCTAGTCCTTTTTCTGCTGTCAGAGCTTTTTTTCATACGTGCCTTAATGTGCAATTTTCTTTTTTCACTGGCTGGGTGTCTGGAGTCAAACGCCAAGGATTTAAAACAGCCGTTCAGCTGCCTGTCCCTTTCTGCTCCAGGGCCATTGGCATAGTATTCCGACTGTACTTCCTTCTCGCTGTCCAGCTCACTGGAGTTCTGGCTGCACTTCTGATCCTCTGGCCCCCCGAGAAGAATGTCTTCTGCCTGCCCAACGCTGACTTCCCATTTAGCCATAAATCTTTGAGGAACCTTGACGTTGGAGGAGACAAAAACAAAACAAAAAAGAGAAAGAAAAAGAAAACAGTTGAGTGGGTAACCACAAAAGTGAGATCCAGGTGCATATGGCACAGAACAGAGCAAGTCTTGCATTTTGCCCATGTAAGACAACCCCGTGGATTCCCAGAGATTGTACCTAGCGGACACAGAAAACACTGTCCCTGGGTAAAGTACCCTGCACTCCTGCTGAGCCTAATAAAAAAATCACTGCGCATTCCCCAAAACAGCTAAAAGGTCCCTGTAAGCACAGGTTTCCCAGGACCCAGATGTCCTGGCATCCCAGCACACCCTGAACACAACAGCCTGTAAAGGGAATGCATGTGGTATAGACCCCTGGCACAAAAATGCAAAGCAACAGCCAACAAGCTTCTCAAGCCAAATGCAGTATAGTTTTCCTCAACACATTTGACCAAACACGTTTGTTTTGCTCATTCTTGATTCTCCCTGCATCCCTCCGAACTCAGAGCACGATTCAATCTTCCCTCTCCATCAACTCGCCTTGGTACAAACATAAGATTTGCACAACCATCTGAAATAGACTCTACCAAATTCAAGACATCCGTTAATAAGAAGTCTCCCAGCTTTTACTCTGTACCTTTAGTATAAAACAAAAAATACACACTGGACAGGAAGCTCTGTTAACATCTAAAAGCAGCAAGAAACTTGCTTCTTATCTGCCTGCGTAGTTTTCAGCTGGGCAACAGCAAATCAAAGGCTTCACAACTGTTCCTAAAATCAAAATAAATTCCAAGGCAGAAGGAACAACTCAAATCTCTGACACTTCTCCTTTAAAAAGTAAACCACAACAGCAAATCTCAGCAGATCAAAAAAGTTTTGTGGAGCCTGATAGCAAGGCCAGCCAAATACTCCAAGCTTTGCGTCAGGTCTTGGCTTCCAGTGATGCAAACCTGAACATTTATGTGAGCAAAAACCACTTGTTTCCCCTCTATTCCAGCCACATTGACACCACCATTTACATCTAGGATGAGATTCTAGCTTTGCAGCACTTCCAGGACAAGAAAAGTTACTCAGGAGCATGTAATTATTTGTTAGGGGCTGCGCACACAAGGAGAGTAGTCCTTTGAGAAGATAATGAACATAGCTTAAAGAAGGAAAACTGAATGAAGCACTACACCCGGGGACTCACATCTGCAAGAGCACGTTTAATCTGATGGGTTTGCACTAACATAGGTTAAGGACATAACTGGTAATAAAGTTCCTGGAAAAAGAGTAAGAAAAACCAAACGCCATCGCCTAGTATGACTATCTGCTCTCCTACAGTAACGCAGTGGCCTCTGCACTTCTTCACTTCAACAATTCTAAAAAGTTAATTTTTTCAGTCACCTTCCTTAAGATGTAGACCAGATCCCTGTGTCACGTTACGTTATACTGGCTACAACTGCTCCGGGCTGTTATGTTTGGAAACGGAGATGATGCGATGAGCCACAACACTCATTCCCACAGGCTCATTGACAAAGCGTTTTCCAAGTCAAATTATAAGTCCTAACAGGTTTCTATAAAGAGAATTACTGAAGCAGGACTAAAACCCCACCGCTTTATCTCACTCAGTGATCTAGTGAAGCGTGTAACTCCACCTCTGCTTCACATCAGCCAAAAGAGGCTGCCAGAGAGCGCAGGAAGTTATTTAGAAGTGCGCTGTAATAGACATCAGGAGAGGGCCGTGCCACCGGACAGGTCTCACAGGGACAGCCCTGACTCCTCTGCTTCTCAGAGCTGTCTGGGGCAATAAAAGCAGCAAACCACACCCCGACATAAAAGAAAGCCTAGAAAATCCTGGCAGCTTATAAACTATGCTCATTGTAAGGATGCAAAGAGCCACTTCCCTGGCGGTGTTGCTGCAGTCACTGTCACAGAAGAAAGCTGTCAAAGTGCAATTCCAGGTGTAAAGGAATTACTTTGTACTGTGCAGATTCTTTGAATCAAAAACATACTAGAGAAAAACAGTTCTTTCACCTTATGTTTGTAGCCTTTTTCCTTTTGCTTTCCTCTTCTCCGAAGAACAGGCAGCTCTTCAAACTGATGTCTTCCTTGAAAGAGGACAATAGCTTTCCCAGCAACCCAAGTTTTCTCTGAAGGTTCTCCTAAGGCATCCACATAATACTCTCGGTACGGTCTCCGATTGGAAACTATTTTGAGAAATTTAACAGCATTAAACCCTCACATGTAACCGAATAAAGACATACAACAAGAACCACAGAAAGTACTAACAATTTGCCACTACTTTTTGCTTAATAACATTCCCACATGAATGCCACTTCTGAGGATTTCTAGTCAGAACTAAGAGACTCCTTTGAGCTCTGTCCTCTCCATTCTGTGTTGCTACTCTCCATTTCTAAATTATGTCGGGTTTTTTCTTACAGACAACTGATTGACAGGTTTAAGATGGGTCATCTCCCTAGAGCAAAGGCTAGAATTTGGCTATGCAAAAGAATAATTACAAAACTATCCAAATATTTTTTTCCTTGAGAGACACAACATACTAGGCTGGACATTTATTTTTTCCTACTCCCTGATTAAACAGTACAGTTCACTTGACCATTGGGAAAAGGCAAGCGTGCCAGCAAATGGCATCCTTCTGGGTAGGATTTACTCACACAAGTCAAATCTCTCCCACCACAATATAACCCATCTTGTTCAATCCTTCATTAGCAAGCAAACTCTTATTTAGCACATAAAACATTAACAGCAGCATTTAAGTAAGTACACACATGCATGGGCACTACAAAGACTGGTGCAACACGACAAAATGTTAGTTGTAACGAGTATCTCCATACTTAGGGCACGAAAGTGCTGAGCAAGAGAAGAAACTCAATCACAAGGGCACAATCAAAGATTTTACAAAGGTGCTTTCATGTGCAAGAATGCTGAACAGACATGGTACCATTAGGAACTGAACCAGTACTGGACATGCTGGTGAAAAAGGACAGGTTAGAGGCATTAGAACAGAGGAAACAAAGGATACGAACTTCCTCCTGCATTTCACTGCAATGTGTGCTTCACATTCTCCTGGGAACGCCTTCACCCTCTGAACACATAGCCTAGATGTTAGAGCCCTTTCGGTTTGTGCTGCCTCTTCCACGAATGCCAGCAGCCCAACCCCAGCTTTTGGAGCTGCCAACATTGAGATTCTGATCAAGACCCCTGAGAGGCGGTCCCAGGTGACCAGGGTGACATCAAACCAAGGACAAAGATGCCAGACTTCATCCATCCTATTCACAGTATTGGGACTCAAGCCACTGAGCCTCAATCTTCCAGCTCCAAAAAATCTTCAAGCTTACCAAGAAAAGGAAAACTGCTTTAAACAGAACACCATGCCTCAAACTCAAGAGAAGAGGGTTTTGCGCAAGTGATGAATTTGAAGCGACCTGTCTTGTTTTGAAGGGCTCGTTCCCTTGGCAACAGGAGAGCCAAGGCAGGAGAACCCTGCTTCCTACAGTGCACAGAGCCCCAGCAGCTTCCCCCTGCCCAAAAGCACCAGAGTTCAGATCCACCCGCTCGTCACCTCGGCATCAGGGAGAGGAGATGAACAGATTACATAGAGCTACAACTGGAAAATGAAATTTTCCCCAGAGCTATATTGATTTGAACACGGATGAAACACGATAGGAGGGAGAGTCTATCATGTAGCTGGAGATCCGACCTTGTTGGAATTTGTTAATAGCATGTTTCCTCCCTACATAATTCCTTCATTAGAAATCATTGTACACTGGCTGAGAGGAGATTGCTAGACAGCTATATACATTAAATCCTGTCCAAAATTTCATGGGGGAGGATGGGGGGTGGGGGTGTGGAATGTATGTCTGGCATATCTTCTGGCAACATCTTCGATAGTCCCTCTTGAGATCTCAAATTCCTATTTAAAACAGCACACTCAGTATTATCTAGACTCAGGACGAATGCTTCCTAAAGAATGAAGGGGAAAGGGAAAAAATAACATGGAAGACAACTACAGCAACCAGACTTGGGGATGATGTGAGCACAATGTAGGAAAAGGTACTTCATGTCTCTAGAGAAATATCAGAGGGCTTCCAGTTGATAACTGCTTGAAAAAAAAAGTCTAATTGCTCTCAGCACTTGGTTCTTAGGCTGGCAAGGTCCACAAGAACTGGAGAGAAACACATCAGTGAGTGGCAACCTCACCAGTCTACAGAGCTGTCAGTGGCAGAGGACACCAGTTCAAAGGGTTTCCAGTTGCCTACAGAACAAAAAGAATCAGAAGGGGAAACCAGGAACAAATAAACAAGCCTTTTCATCTGTAGCAGCCTCCCCATGGCAGCTAGTATTATCCTAAAAGCACTGTGAGAGCTGCAATTTCCAAACAATCACTTCCGTCTGTTCTCTCCATCACTCACCTACACTTCCCTGCTTTAACTTTGTCAGACTTTTTTTTCCTGGTCCTCCCCTACGTTCATGCATGCACAACTCTGTCATTTCCCCCTCTTCCCCTCAGATGGCTTAGTCTCTCTGACACAATATGCCCTAAACTGTCACATACGTGGCTCCATCTCCATCTTTTCTGATATTTCCCTATAAACAGCCCATTGCTTCCCTGTGCCAAACAAAAATCTCACTTCCTCTCACACATTCCCGTCACACCTTCAGGCATTCAGCAGCTACACCACACTGCCCCACACCCTGCTTCTCAGCCTCTCCAGCCTCCTGTTCTCCAAGCCTGGCCAACCCTCTGTGTCCTCACACATTCCAGGATTCCCAAGCTCTGCTCGCCCACCTATTGCACATCTCTGCCCTCATCTCCCTTGTCAACCTCTTTTTTTTCTCTACTCTTTCTTTTCATCCTTTTCTCAAGGGGGTGTTCTTTCTTCTGCCCTGCCCTTATCTCAGCCCAGCCACTCATCTTTCCTATACTCCAGAAAGTAAAGCCTACATGTCTAACAGCTACCTGCACCGCTTCCATCAGCCTCAGCCCTGCCTTCCTCCTGTCACCTCCCTGATCTAGGTCTACTTTATAGGTCAAAGTCTTGCACAGTGGAGTCTAATTCTTTATACCTTTCAAGGGCCAAAGTGTTTTTTTTTTTTAAATTAATTAAAAACTGCAGCACCCTGCCATACACAACACCTCCACTTTGTGGTCTGGGTAGATACAGTACCTTTCATTTTTGAGTGACAGTCCAGCACTGGGTCATGACAAATTGTGCATGGCCACCATGGGCGTCTGTTGAACTTGGCCCAAACAAGATCCCCAACTTCATACTTCACTGGAGTAGGTTTCTTCTTGGCTCGGATCTTTGGGGAAAAACCAGAACACAAGAAATCACTAAAGCTCCAGATGCTTTTAAAGAGATTTGCCTCCCCCCTGTGTGCAGATTACATCTGGCCACCAGAGACATTTACATTAAAAAGCAAGTCCTGATTTTACTTAATGGCTCCTACACCTTCAAAGAGCACAATGGTACTTCCCATCCTTCTGAAAGGACAAAACCATAAACTGGGATTTGGGGGTGGGGGAGGTGTTTATTTGGTTGGTTTGGGTTTTTTGGCGTTTTTTTTGTTTTGGAAGGAACATTACCTCTAGTAAATGACTGACCTTAAACTTCACACATTTGAGCAGGTAAATATTTGGAGTCACTACCAGCCCCCATTACTTCACTAACACCAATTTGTTAATTTCAAAGGTTGCAGGGTACAGCAAAAGTAGTAGCAAGAGACAATGAAATATTCCTCACTGGAAGAAAGTGGTGAGAACAGCAAATTAAGCATTTATCAACTGGGAGGGAAAAAAGAAAAAAGTTAGTATGTTCAAGGTATAGTAACTTCCCTGCTTCTCATACGTGCTCAGAAAAAACTTCACCCTCAAGTATTTGAAACCAAAGACACGTACAATCAGAAAATAAACCTTACGTCCTACTTTTTACTTTGAGCACAACTGCCATTGCTCTGCCTCAAAATTACAGAGCAGGAGACAGGGAGCACAATGGTAGTCACCCTCCCTCTAGGAGACAGACAGACACACAGATTTCACCTGTCTCTGAAACCCACTCACAAGTATTGACTCTGTAGAAACAGACACCCGGACCCACTCAGCTCCCCAGGGCTGCAGAGGGATCACAAAAACGTCAAAATCTTTCTACACAAATACCCCTAACGCTGCTTAATGTCATTTCTGCCTCGCTATTGAAGAGCAGATCCCTTGTTGTTTGCTAAGTATGCACACTCTCTGGCAGCATCCTACCAGCAGGACCTCTGCCAAGAAGAGGATTCAGGAGCTTACCGGTGTAGTGACTAATCGAGCCAAGACAGGGGTACAACAGGTTTTCACAGGATACAGGAGTCCCTGTGCCCAGCTGTTGGGTGTCCTGTCTGTTTTACCAGCACCAGCAAACGACATGCCCCCGGGTAGGGTCAGCATTTTAAAAGCTCTAAGAAGTGCTGCAGGTACTAGTCTTGCCAATAAGCATCAGCAATATGCTCCTCATTAAAGCTGTCATAGCACAAACACGCACCTTCTAGCTTCACTTCTCTGTCCTGCTCAACACCCTTCCAGAGGCACGTCTCTCTCAATTCACAGTTCAACATCCTAGCAACTAAAACCCAACAGACTTCTCTAATAAAAGGTATATTCCATTTCAGGTTGTGTTTTATGGGTTTTCCTCATGTGGTTAAAGAAAACACAAAAGGATAAACTCCTCTGTTACATGAAAAAAAACCCAGATAATGAGGTTGCAGACCACATTGCTGAAATTCTTCTCACTCAGTCATCAAAAGCCACGCAATAACTCATAGCTGAGCAGGAGCTCAGGAACAGGAACGTGATGGAGCACCAGGTAGGGGCTGCAGACACACGCTCTGCCACGGCCCTGCTGCAGCCTTCGTGACACCAGACACAGGCTTTCTGCAACAAGAACACCCATCCATGAGCCCGGGAATCAGAGGTGCTGCCTTTGCTGGTGCTTTTAAAATGCAGATGCAATTTCAGATGCAAACCCCCCTGGGTTTTTTTTTGGGTCCATTTCCAGCTTGCAGTTCTTGTGAGACCTTTGCCTTTTGCTTGTTTGTTATTGTCTTCCACATTTTTCAGCTCCGGGCTTTAAAGGGCAAATGCATATCATAACTAATGATCTCAAGTGCAGCGCATGGTACACACACAATACGTGCATCCTACTGACTTCTGTAACCTGAGCGGAGTCAGCTGGACGCAGCAGTAAAACTATGCTGGAGATCTGCCAAAGCCATTCACACCCATCCAATCCACCTGAGGGACACCCACAACCGCTGCCTAGAGGCAAGCCTGCATTTAAATCAACTCTTTGTCACCCTCCAATACCCTACACACAGTCACCCGATGAAAAACGTGGCTTTCAAAAAGAAAAAAAACAAAAAAAACCAAAACCACCGAAACACCCAACACTATTCAGACAATGTTAAAACATTTACCTTTCTTTTCTTTCCACAACTGTTCTCATTCCTCCCCGGTTTGCTCTTTCCCTCCTCCAGCACAAGCAGGCAGATGTTGGATTCATCATCACCCACCACAAAGGCCCCACCAGTTGGGTGGAAGAGGCAGATCAGGAAGCACCACGTCCTGATGCCCCAAGGAAGAGCCCTGCGGTCACTGTAGGTCACTTCATTGCACTATTTTCTCTCCACTCCCCTTAAAACCCCACCACCCAGCCAGAGATGCCTTAATATTAAAAAAAAACCCAAACAAAGCAAAAAAATCAACTCCAAAAAGACAACACTAGCAGAGGTGTGAAGGCAGCAGTTATTGTAATGTCCAGGTATAGCAAGTCTCTTCCTTTAAACTCTGCTGCGTGATGCCAGAATTACAGCCCCAAAGCATTACTTTCTTGAGCCAGAATACAACAAATTTCATTCCTATTCCAATTAACATTTACTGTGCCAAGATTAAACTGATAATGTATCCCAAAGGCCCAAAATCCAGCCCTGCAATAAGTTAGTTTGTTGATTTTTTAATTATTTTTTTTTTTTTAAATACAACCAACTTCAGAGGTAGCCCCTACACGTGGTCAGACTACTGTTTACCTACAGAGCATGGAAATGTTTCAAGCGTTTAAATAACAAGAAAAAGCTGTGAGCTACTGAATACCAGGTAAGTACCATGTTATAAATCCAGCAGAGATGCACTGAGAAATTCAAAGCAGGTACGAGACTGGTTTAGTGTGGAAGGGAAGGACGCTGCCTTGCTCTGTTGGGTGAGGAACACCATGGGGTTTGTACTGTTAGATGTTCTCCTAAAAAGCAAGCACTGTCTGCTCCGTTATCAACTGTTTGGCATCAATTTGCTGTTCAGATGGGACAAGCCTAAACTCTAGACGATATACAGTGTTTCAGATGACTCTGGGCTATTTTTGGAGATAACAAGAACATTTTTCATCAAAAAAAAAAAAAAAGGCAGATGTTTTTAATCAAACCCTCTCCACCAGGGGGTGGAGACCCCAAATAACCACTGACCGAGGAAAGGCTTATAAGTGAGGTTCAGCAGGAGGAGGACACAAACACTTCTACCTTGAAAGTCACCTGAATCTGTACTACGTCCAACACACCAATCTGCAATCCACTAAGTGAAACACCAAAAGTCAGTGCTCATCTTCACAAGAAAGGAGGCTTTCCTAGAAGAAAGCAAGTATCCCTGCCCTCTTGAAATTCTCACCATGAGGCAAAACATGTCAAGCAAAAAAAGGCTTACATTTCTAAGTGGTTTTATTATTGTACACATACTGTCAGTCCTCTACTGTCTCTCACCACTCTTCTTCCCTTTAAAATAACCACATCATTAAAAAGTGACAAAAATAATGCTTATCCAGTAACCACTCCTGGCTACGTCGCTGGAAGCTGCTGTTCAATCCATTAACGTTGCTGGAAGCAGCAGCACAAAGCACAAGTCAAAGACACACGTGTGCAGATAGCCACGGGGTGCACCTTTCCTGCAGCACTGGTCACCTCTGGGTAACTACAGCAGCACCATCACCTCCAGCACAGCACCTCACAGCTGCAGCCACCCCATGTGCCCAGGCAGCGTGACCAGGGACACAACCATAGTAAGGCCAAACTGCAAACAAAGGGACAGATATAGAGATAAATATATTTATCTTGTTAGAGACCAGGATTTTCAGTATCATGTACCCAAAGAGCCTTAGCTGTCCAGAGTCCAAGCACTGAGCTGCAGCCATTGTAGCCCTGCACACTTCAAATTCAGTTCTGCTTTGAAAAGCCATCACGGAAATGCTTGGCCAAAATAGCCCTGTTATAGTTTATTCCTGATCTAATTATAAACATGATGTTACTGAATGAAGCAAGGGACAGAACACGCTTTTGGAGAAAGGCTGGGGCAGCAAAAGAAATTGTGCGTGACAAGGATGGAGAAAAGAAAGAAGGAAGCCACTGACCCCCAGGAATAATGAAGAAAGATCCTGCCAAGCCTGTTTCAGGCAAGAATTGGACAAAATCAAAGCCTAGAGAGAACATAAAAGGAGGTGGCACATCCAAATGATAATTAAAGAACACAGCATAAACAATGACACTAACAGCCCTTTCCACTGAGGAGAAGGCAGAAGCACAGCAGAGACCTGCCCAGGGCATGGGATATGTCCTGAGCAGACCTCACCTCAGGAGTAGCTGCCAGGTAAGTCAGGGCCCGCACAGAAGCTGGCACAGACAGCAACAGCTCTGCCCCATTAGCTCCCAGCGCTCTCTTCAAACCTTCTCACTGCTTGGGGAACCACTCTCGTGCTTCTCCTTGCAGTCTACCTACCCCCAGGACTACAAAACAAACTGTTCCCGATACCTAATTGTTATTAGTTAGAATTGGAAGCCTGGCGAGGGTCAGTCCACCCTCTTCCCCACCACTGCCTTTTCTTCCTTGAAGTTCAAGGATCATTAGTTTTTTAACCTGAACAGATGAGCTGACAAGGAGTTTACCTAATTCCTAAGAAAGAGCCACCAACCCGCTCCAGATACAGCTAAAGATCAGCAGTGCTTCACACCAGGAAAAAGGAGGAAAAAAAAAAATAAGGCACCTGGATTAGCTTGGTCCAAACAACCTGCCTGAAGTAGTATCTGTTACCACAACCAGTCACATAGATATCACAGGTGCATCATGCCTGGGACATGACACTCCCAACTCCTGCCGTTTCCCATCACACAACCGGTTACTCACCCTCTGCCCTTGCAAAGGGGAGGCAGCAACTGGAGCAAACTCTATTTAAAAAAGTGCTCCCAGAACTAGTCTGGAAGGGCATTGCTGAAACTATTCCAAGAGGTTTTTTGAGATGGTGCTTCCCTCCAGCTATAGTTCAACCTCACCGAGTTTTAAACTTGTGGTTTAAGGCAAAGCAGAACAGCTTCAACCTCAGCCCTCTGACCTTACCCTTCTGTCCCGAGTTCACACTGCTCCTGTCACAGGGGGGGTGTCCACGATTCCTTTAACTCCCGTCACAGAAACGAAGCAGCGATGGCTGTAACTCTTGTACAGGGACTGCTGCTGACAGTCAGAGATAGTTAAAAGTACAACTCCCACCGCCATCCCTGCGCTGAAGGAGGGGAGGGTGGAAAGAAGGGATCCACTTGTTTATTATTTCGCTCAGCTCCAACACTCACACACTGAGAAATGAACAAATACAGATAGAAGGCAAAATGACAGGAATTGGGAAATAATCTTTTCTTGTGAATGGAAAGATAAAGAGAAGATGAAATTAAGAACAACACTGAAGCAAAGTCAAGAACCGAAATTAATAACTGCTTGCGATGAAAGCCAAAAATAAATTCTCATTAGCAAAGATTCTTGTTTTAAAGGAGCTCTTCTGACAGCAAAAAGAGGTCATCAATCAAAGTTTCCTCCATACAAAATAGAATTACAAAGCACACGAGCTTTAATCCTTTAGAGAGAGCGGCCGCGATGCTGAACCTGCGCTGGGGCAGGCAGCGCTCTGCACCCTGCTCTGAGGAAACTTAGAAGAATAAATCCCTGCTCAGGGAACAGGGTAAACCCAACTGGAGTTAAGTACATAAAAAAAAAACCTGCACCCAAACCACAACACCTGCATGGCCTATCTGCTGAAACCACCCTCACCAGAATCATCTTCACACTGGCATTTAACTTCATGGCAAGCTTCAAGTCAAACGCAAAGTCGGAGAAGCCTCCTGGAAACCCACAGCCAGCCTGTGATGCTGGGGACCAAGGGACATGCTTTTTATCACCCCACAGCTCCAGCCCTTCTTGGGCTTCAGCACTGAAGCAAATGTGCCTGAAAAAGCACACCACCTCTTATGTGGGGCCATTATCACACAGAAGTGTTAAATAATCACTAATTAAATATTCACCAGCAAAAACATACAGCAGAGATTGATACAAGCCAAACTGCTGTTATCTATGTGCTTGTGGATATTTGTCGTCTTTGGCTAGTTTTTAGTACCCTTTTCCAGGCTGCAGCAGCCTACAAACGCAGAGGGGCTGTGTCTGTATGAACTACCGTGAAAGGTTAACATAGAGCTGATGGCACTGCATTGGGTAAGTCATACACCCTGGAGCATCCGTAACAAGTTCAGGAGTTACAAGCGTATGGATTTTAAATAAAGAATGGACTGATGTGAGAACATCTGGACAACTCGTTAAGAGCACCTCTGTTTCACTGCTTTCTTAACAGAGATCATCTTCCTTATAGATTGAAGAGCAGTGTGATAAGCTTTGGCACTTCAGCATCCTAATAACCAGAAATGCACCCGATGGCAAGATTTGAGGAAGGCAGGAGCAGGAAGAGCCAAGGGGTACGATCTCACACAGATCCCTGGTGGAGAAAAATCCAGGCACACAAACATACAAAAGATTCCCAATCACCACCAGCAGCCTGACACAGAGGAAACACTCTCATGCATGCTGAGCTGCACGCATTTTAAATGATAAATCAAGTTCTCTTTAAATCTGTCTCTTAATTAGCACTATTTTTTTTTTTTCAAGCAAGAGAGGAACTGGAACCACAGGCATTACCAGCAATTTACTATGTCTCACAAAGGACAAATATCAACAAATACCTTTCTATGTCAGAGAACTAGTAAAAAATCCCAAACTGAAATCAGGTCGTCAGATTTGCCCCTTCTCAGCCTTACTTTGGTGCTCCTTTACATTAGCAAACTGTTCACAAGCAAGACATGTGACTAACACGTTCCTTTTCAGAGAAGAAGTTTCTAAATCCATGAAATGAAAACCAGATTCAAACTGCCCCAAATGAAACTTGGATATTCTAATTTATACATGTAAACTGCAGCAATTACAGCTTCAGCTGTAAGCAGAAGGAAGCGGTACTAGAGAACAACACGTACATGCAGTGCAAAGAGTGAACACCGTATTAGAACCTCAACAGCTGAAAACTGGGGGGTTGAATCAAACACTTAACTACTAACACTTGCTTGTTGATTGCTTTGGTTGTTGGGACTTTTTTTTTTTTTTTTGTTAAAAGCGACAAACATTCAACCAGGGCTTGTAAATTTGATCTTCTGGAGAAATTACGATTTGCCCACAGGAAAAGGTTCAAATGCAAAGGTGCTGCTTATGCAAGACCATAACCTCCTAAAAATGAGGTGGTATTCAGCATGCAAATCACCCCTGCTCAATTGAACCATCTTTCCAAAGCAAACAAAAATTATACGTGTTCTGTTTACAAATTAAACCCTAATTTTATGTATTTTAAATTTCAACTGCTTTTGCTGAATCCCTACTAACAATCAAAAGAGAATTCTTGAACACTGGCAGTGCAATAAAGTTATCTTGTGCTTATTTATTTCTTGATATCCACACTTGGAGCTATGCCCTGAGGAAGGTTCATGCTTCAGTCATCAGGTCCTGCAAACTTATGCTTCAGAGAGACTTCTCAACGTTCCTGTTGCAAAATCAGTTTCCTAAATGTAATCACGTACATACTGAGAGAGAACAGCCAACCAACCAAAATTAAGAGGAATCTAACTTGTTTCACTGCTGCTACTTCGAAATCTGTAGGCATTCACCACATTAGCCAGAACAATAAAGGAGTCTGAAGGGGTACTTGAGAAAACCAAACTAAGTAACATCATGCCAAGCAGAGGAACTATTAAAAAGGAGATAACAACCCCACTCCTTGCCCTTCTCAAATTGGGCAACAGGCAGGTTTCTGTCTTACCACTGACAGCAGGAGGGTAAGTCACGAATACACCCTTCAAAACAAGAGGAACATGGAAGTCTCAAGCAGGGCTCAGCGCAAGAACCTCACTGCACTCGGCGCTGGAGGCCTGACCAGAGCTGAAAAAAGATGCTGGAGGTTTCCAGTGTGCCGAGATGCACCACTGTGCAAGGAATTCTCTGATCACTTTTCCCTAAAAATACCAAACCAAAAGGCACTCCATCCTTTGGCTTGTATACAACACTGCTGGATCACTCAAGCCAATTCAACGCTTCTCGTTTCTCACAGAAAAAGAGTTTAATTCTGCACATCTGAAAATGAAAAATGCGTCCCCAGTGCATTAGTTCTGATGAGTGTCTGAAAGTTAATACAAGTTATATTGCTATTTATGCCCCATAAAACTGGTTTTGGGTTTTTTTTTTTTCCCTGAAGACCACAGCAGTGTGAATGTGCCATCTCCAGCAGGGTTCACAGCTGTCCAATGCCATGTGTAACCCACAGACCAAGTTCCCCATCAAGAACTCACACAAAGTTTTGCCTGACAGCCCTACCTGCAGCTCCTCACCCACATGATGATGCCAGGCACATCCCAAGGGCTGCCCCTTCCACCTCCAGACTTGATGCAGCAGCTCAGCCCCAAACAGGCAGCAGGAATGTGCCAGAGGCTGCCAGAAAAGCCACTCATTTATGGATCATGCAGCTCCATCACCGATGAGGCTACAACCAAACCAGACAATAAGCTGAGTGTATGAACTTTGTATAACCCTACTGCTCGGGCTGTGCTTAAGAAAAGTGAAGGTGCCCGGCCAGGCCTGGCCTGTCCTCACAAGTGCTGGGAAAGGGACATGACACACAAGGACTTTTCTCCCAGTTTCTTTCTGCCACTCTTCCAAAGACCCAGGTGAGATAAATCTTGGTGCAATCTTAATGGTAACCACAGAAAGTCAGCACGTCAACTATAACGAGTGCTTTTCCATCCTTCAACAGAGGTAAAGCACACTGCTGAAATTCCTCTTGACTTTATCAATACTTTTAGACACACGAGAGATGAATGTGCACCGAGTCCATCTTTATCTCTGTCGCACATTTAATCACTGCTGCAAAGCTACTGTGAGTAGTCACACTGAAACCAGAGTTCCAATTTAACAGAGAACTTCAGCTGGCACCTGCCAGCACTGTCAGCCTCAGAGCAGCATCATCCCCTCTCCTGGGCACTGGAGTCAGGAGCACCCGCTTGGATCAGTCGAAGTGACCCCGTGCTGCTACCCAGGACTGAACCAGTGGGACACCCAACTCTCCACCTTTCAGCCTGCCTCTGCACAGATCTGTAACTCAGCAGGAGGGACTTTGTCATGCCTGCGATCACTCAACCCCTTTGCTGCAGCCACCTGCTGGGAGGAGGGTGGCATGTTCCTGCGGGAGCCCAGACACACACCTACGTCCTCCGTATCGCTCCCACTGGCACCCTGCTCCTGCACCACTGTCAAACCATGCAAACTTGGCAAGGAGGTGCCCACAGTCCCCAGGCACAACTGCAAGGACCACGCTTGAACATCTCCAAACCTAAGCAGCACGGCTCCTGGCCCTTGACTCTGACCTCCCCACAGTACAGCAATGCTGGCCACCAGTCCCACTCCTGTCCCACAGCACAAACCCCTCTGCACTAGCACCAAGCCGTGCCTTTGGTGTCACCACACCCCATGGTTCCCAACACCACCTTGACCTTAACTGGTAACACCGCACTCAGGCCAACACACCCGAGAGTAACATTTAAACTTGCAGTAACTATAATTTCAGCAAAGCAAACCACAGCTTTAATCGACTGGCAGCACAGGACAGCAGCAAGTCAGGGACCCGCAACACAAAGGCAAAGTTATATTTGACTCAACCCAAAATTCACCCCGGGCAGATGCTGCAACTCACACTTGTAACCTATTCTGTACCTCACTCTGCAAACCCACAGAAAAACACTCGGATGCCATGAAATTATATGAAAGCAAGCGAGGCTATTGTTGATAGGCCTAAATTCACTAGACAAGAGTCTGCACCTGGGAAGTGTTTAGGGGTCCACAAATCAATAGAGGTTGAAAACTGCTGCTCTAATTCAAAGCAGACTCCCTTACAGACCTTTTCCACCCATTAACTTGGAAACCCTGGCAATGCCTTAACCACCATAAAGGATTTAACTCCCATTTTACTGAGCAAAGACTGCATTGCACTGCATGGATGGCTCCATCCAGACAGAACAAAACATAGGTCATATTTTTCTGGTAATAAAAATGGCAGTAACCTGATGGTTTATTTATTTATTTTAAGCTCCCAGAACACATTTCCCCCCCTCCATCCCACTAGGATTGAGTTTCTTTCTTCAGGTGTTTCTATTCCCTGTGCCTATCTAAATGTCAGAGCAAATAACTTAAAAAAAAAAAAAAAAGTTAAATAAAACCCAACCAAAATTACTATATACAAGAAGCTGTCAGTCACAGCCAAGGAAAACAGAAATATATTCTAAGCACCTAGACTGGAAGTTGATCATCACCCATAATACTAATCTTTAAGTTAAAAATGTTCTTTTAATAAATACTGTCCAAATTATAACTCAGAAAATAGAACCTTTTTTTTTCTTGTGGCTCAAGTACCTTGTTAATCACATTCAGAGTTGACAGTGAGCAGCAGGTTTGTTCTGTTAACATGGGGAAATTAAAAAAAAACAAACAAACTAGTAATCGTTGTACATCACAGTTTAACCCAAATTCTGCGAAGGGGGTGCAGCAGGAAGATGCCATACTGTCAGAAGCAATCAACAAATCCATGACTTCACGCAAAATAGAACCATGCTGCCCTGAAGTCAAACACCACTGCTACAGCTTCAACCAACCCACCACCGTGGAGTTTAGCAAGGGTTTAAAAGAAGCTGTAACAGCAGAACTAGAACCCCTGCACTCTCAACAAGACAGGATTTGTTAGGGGAAAAAAAAAGGGTTGAAGTGTCTCTTACCCAAACTTTAAAAAAAAATAAGTTTTTAATTAGAAAGCAGAAATTACATAGAGGTTGCTGCCGTTGTACTCAGCAAAACCTCACCTTTGAGACTGACTGATCTGCAAGAAAACACCTCTGGTTTTGCTACTTGCACACAGACACGTTCAGCTTGAAAGAGCTGCACGGCCCCACATGAACTGCAAAGGCATCAATCGTTCAAGTTTGATGCTGCATGACAACAGCCAAAACATCCATACTTACTAGAGAAACTATACTATTATTTTCTGTAACATCATACACACATGCAGGTATTTTGCATTTAATCAGCAATACCAGATTAGAGAACAAATACAAATGAAAAAAGGGGAAATGAAAAAGACCAATCACAATAAGTACTTCCAGGATCCAATCCACTGAGCAGGAGGGCTTTAGGTCCTACACTGTTCAAAAAAACAGCAGTCACTCAAAGCGAGCTGCTCCTCACACCTAGGAACCACTGTCCTGCTGTGACAGCATCTTAACACCCACCCACTCACACCACCATGAAGAGGCAACGCAATGCTATCACATCATGAAAGCACTAAAAGTCATTAAGGACCACAAAAATTTACAGTCGAGCAATAACACAGCCCAGGAGAGCACCCTAACCGTGGAAATATCCCTTCTTCTGGGTGCCCACAACGGCTGAAGTCCTTTGCGGGTAAGTTTAGATCTGCTGAGACATGAATGCAGTTCAGTAGAGGGGCCAGGGGGATCCCAGCAGACCTTACAGCCAGGCGAGATCCAGCTACATGCTCCTTTCTGAGAAGAAATAAGGTCTTCCAAACAGCGTAAATCTCAGCTGGCAAAGAGGAGTGTGTGCGAGATCAGACGCACAGGGAGAGAAGCCTGTGCAGAGACTCTTCTCACCAGGTGCAGGTAGATGGAGACGGTGCCCGCAGGAAGCACAGACAGCCAAAGGGAATTCATCTCCCCACCAGGAAGATGTCAACTGACCAAGGAAATTTATGTTCCCTGCTCAAACAAACCACAGCCCTGCCTATTGTATCTCAGGGATATAATGTTACCAGTAGTTAGTTACACCTCAAATCAACGGTCTATAGTAGTAGATTCTTTCAGAAATGTTTACAGGAGTAGCAAAATACCACGTGGCGTTGGTTCCTTTATTTTTATTTTTAGCAAAGAGAGAAACAGCGCTAGACGTGTCAGTAGATAAAGGAGGAACCAGAGTAACTCTCACACAGGGAGATAAACATTTTGTAAGGAGAGTTCTCTCCTGCAGCCACAAGATGCAACAGAACCTTGAAATTCACCACAGATTAATTCTAGGCTTAAAGGGAGGGCTTTGCTGGCCTTTTAACATAATGCATACGGTGTGGTTCTGCTTTTTTTTGTGGTTTTTTGCTTTAAAAAAACCCCTTCCAGCAGCCCCACACATATGTCCTACTCATTCCTGACATCCAGGCACCGGCAGCAGCCATCCTTAGCGATGAAAGATCTGTCTCTGGATTTCCCTGCACCTCATTTCCTCACCGCCATTACCCGAACACCACACTCCTATAGCATGGAGCTGGATAACAAGGAAATAGTATGAGAAGAATGAAAAGCAACACTGAGGGAGCGCCTCATGCGAGCCCTGCGCATCCTGCAGCCTGAAGCCATCAGGGTCCTGTGGAAAAAATAGCTCGTGAACACATAACCCGGGATCAGACGCTGCATAACATACACGCACTGCGAGCGGCACACACACATCTGAACACAAGAACTCTCAGCTTTCAAGGGCTCAACTCTGCAAGACAAATTAATCTAACATACTTTGTGCGATTTAAAAAAAATTATATATATATAAAAAAAAAAATCAGTAAGTGTCAAAGCAAAAGCCAAGTAAACGCAGCACCTAAAGTTACATAAAAAAAGCAAAACTTCAATACAAGGGTTCTGCCAGAAATGTCTGCCTGCTCCATTTCCTCAGCAACCAAGTTCAAGTGAGATCAACACCACTCAGACCTTACGTGGCTGCACGTGCCCTGCCCAGCACTGGAGCCTGGGTTCAATACTGCCTCCAGCTCCACAAGACACTGCCCTTGCAAAGGCTGGGAAAGGGCTAAAAGCAAAGTCATGTCAGGATGGTACAGAACAAACACAGAGATTAAAAAACGACCACCCCTTCCAATTTAAATGGCAATAACCCAACATTAAAGCCATGTACGAGCCACCAGCTACCAGCAGTCATTGCAGGGTCACTTCTGGAGCAGAAATAAGATCCAACAACCATTGCTATAATTTCTTTTTCTCCAGTACAAAATCTGACAACAGACACTGGGAGCATGGAGAGCTTCAGTCAACCTTAACTGAGATTAACTCAGTACTTAAAATAACTTCACTTCAGAATATGCACATTCCTCTTTACAACTGAATGCCACCTGAGCAACCTCTCCACTCAACCCCTCCCCAGTCTGGGGTACAAGTACAAGGGATGCCAGGGCTATTAACAAATCCACATGCGAAACAATACCCCTCCTACCCAGAGGCATTACTTAAATGCTGGACTTTGCATCCCAGTAAAGACAAAACCAAATGCTGTCCCTTCTGCTGGAAGCACTCTTTGACATTTCAGAGATCAGCCTTTTCAAAGTACTCCAAATGATCTAGTGAAAAATTCAAAACTTGCAAGGGGCACCCACATGCTGTCCTCTTGGTGAAACAGGAAGTTTGAGCAGCAGTACTCACACTCAAAGCTGTGAGCTTCAAGAATAAAAGCTCTGAGAAAGTTCCTGCTTTAAGGTGGAGGTGCTCCATCACCAGGTTAGGCGAATGGGCTACCTGAAAGGGTGGCCCAGCTATGACAATCCACCCTAAAAAATAGCAGTGCAGAACTCCAGAGAGTTTGTGGTTATTGTTTTGAGATTTTTTTAAGTTTTAGCATGCCATCAAAAAAGTTGATTCTCCAACTACAAATGAGACAGGAATTAAATACTTACATGTACACGTGATCTGAGGAGCAAGCCTCATTATTTCTAGCTGCTATGTCATGTTTAACAATTAAGATTTTAGCTATCTTACTGATAACATGACACAGAGAAAAATCCTTATCTCTTCACATCCCACAAGCAGAGCTAAAGCGAAGGACCCCTCAGACAACTCGCACTTACTAAAGGAAGAAAGCAAGACTCAAGGAGAGAAGGATCCCAGGCTGTCCACAAAATGCCTTTCTTTTTTGTATTTTTTTTTCCTGAAGGTAGCTCTGTTGAGTCACCAGCAAGGTTACTGCCGTACTTACTATGGCAGACAGGAAGCCAGCTTTACTGAAAAGTCAACCCCTCATTGCATATTCAAATAACAGGTTCAATCACTAAGAGCTTTGCTGCCGTACAAGCTGTAGTTCTGTGGAGCACATCGTACAGCCACTAATAGCAGAGCCAAGTGTTGTGAAAGTACCTCTGCTAGCTTCTGTTTACAAAGTGAGACCCTCCCACAACCGCATCACTGAGCACATGTCTGCTGAGAGATCCCCGCTTTGCTCTGCAAAACAAAGCTAGGTATATGCACAGACCTCAGCAGCCTCTTATCCCCAAAGACTAAAGCCTGAGTCTCCATAAGGAGTCGGATCCTTCCCAAGAAACACTCAAGAGAGGGCACAACCCAGAGTCAGAGCTGATCCCAACCGTGCCACAAACCAATTTAACCGCTGTCAGCATCTTCCCAAAATTGCCCCTTCGATGGGCACTCAGTGACAAGTGCTCCAGTACCTCCCAAAGCACAACCAAACATGGGTGAAATCAAGTATTTCTCCCCAAGTGCTGTATGCACCAGTAGTATCTGTCCAGCGACAGTGGCTCTACTGAAATTAGAGAGCAAGAAGGTTTCAGGGTCAGTGCTGTCACATGAGTTTTTTCACACCCTGCATCAAAGTAGTACTTAAAACCCAGAGCATCCTCCAGTAAAGAACCTTAAGCTTGACAAAACATATGTAAGAAATAGACAAAAAATTACTGAAGAACTGCAGGAAATATACACACGTCTGCAAATAAGAAGTCACACTTGAATATCATCTAAAAATTACATTGCATTCAAAAGCACGCTATACAAAAAAAGAGCTGAATGCATCAATCTCCTTTCATAACTCTAAAAGTTCAACCAGTTTTGTTCCTTATTAAGCATAAAAAGAATTTGTGAGAGTAGAAAGAATTTAGAAAGAAAAAAAAAAAAAAAGAAAAGCCATCCCGAATAGCAGGCAAGGTTTCCTGCCCGTGAGGTCTGTCAGGCCATGACACACAGCTCTCTCACAGCTTGGGTACCTCCAGCCAGGCCAGACAAAGAGCCGTCTGACAGCCCTAAAGCCGGCCCAGACAGCAGAGAGGGAAGCTTTGCACCGGCCCTTCTCATCTCCAGTGCGGGAAGAAAAAAANTCAGAAGCTGTCAGTGGAGGAAAAAAAAAAAAAAAAAAAAAAGAAAATAAAAGAATAAACCTCGTAGCGGGTTAAAATGAAAAACAAACAACTCCACCGCAATTTGGCAGCGATGCGCTGCTCCCGGGCTGAGGGATGGTGCGGGGAGGGCCGGGAGCGGTGCTGGCCGCACTGATGCCCGGCCGGTTGGCGGAGGCCGCTGACAGCCGTCAGGGCAGCGCCGGGCCGGCCGCCTCCCCCCGCGCCCCGGCAGGGTCCCTTCGGCAAGATGGCTGCCCGCCCTCGAGGGTGCCGGCTGCGAGGCCGCCCGGCCGGGCCGCGCTTCGCCTCGCCGGCCTCCGCCGCAAAATGGCAGCGGCCCCCCGCCCGGC
>VXBJ01003724.1:6632-68347 GCA_013400055.1 Nycticryphes semicollaris
CCTGATTGACGGCCGGCCCCCGACCCGGCGGGGCGGGCGCTTTGCGACGGCGGCGCTTGACGGCGGCGGCGGCACTTGGCGGCGGCGACGGCGGGGGCCGGTGGCGGAGGCGGCGGGTCGGCCATGCTGCTCACGGTGTTCTGCCTGCGCCGCGACCGCAGCGAGCTCACCTTCTCCCTCCAGGTGGACGCCGACTTCGAACTGCAGAACTTCCGCGCTCTCTGCGAGCTGGAGTCCGGTATCCCCGCGGCCGAGAGCCAGGTCAGGCCTTGCCCGCTCCTCCCCTTCCCCCCTCCGATCCCGTGATGAGCGGAAAGAGCCCGGGGCCTCGCCCCCCCGCCCCGGGGTTGGGGTCCCCTGGGCTGCGATCGGCTCTGTCCCCCAGTTCAGCCCCCTCCGGCTCCCCGAGCTCGGAGATTATTTTAGAAGGGCGACCTGTCGGTTTTTTGGGGGAGAAACGCGTCCTTTTCCCCCTCAAAATCCTTCTCTTCCCCTCAGGAGAGAGCTCCGGGTCCTCAATGGCCCGATGTCGTACTGGGATCCCTCCGGGAAAGGCTCGATCTCCTCTTGGCTGGAGCTGAAAACGAGAAAAAATTGGGGGTGGGGGGTGTGTGTATTGAGTTTTCCGAGGAATTTGGTGTTTAAACGGGGAAGGGCTTGGAACAAGAGGAACGGGAGTCGGAGAGCAGGGAAAGTGGTGGCCCGTGGTCACCTGAGACTCTGGGGGACGAGGCAGAAACGTTCAGGAAATGGTTTATTTCATATCAAATTGCTGCCCGCGTCTGGCGTGGAAAAGGGCAGATTGAGGCTTCTCCCCCCCNTAATAAAGGGTGAGCTCCCCCCCCCCCCCCCCCCCTTTTTTTTCCCTGTAGGTGCAGGAACTGAATGGTGCCTTTGCCCGGTTTCCCCCACCAAAGAGACAAATTCAGGGCTCACTCCTTGCCACTGTGCCAAAACACACGCTGTGGGGGCGGCTCTCGTCCGTCTGGGGTTTTACTCACTGTTTTGGGTTCAATCCCATTTTTTCCCCCCGCCCCTGCCTGTTTTTTTATTTATTTATTTTTTTTTTTATTTTCCAATTTTCCCCTATTTATCGGGGGGGGTTGAGTTGCAGGACAGGGCGATGTCGGCACCTTTCCTCGGAGCGCTGCCTGCACCTGGCAGAGTTTGAGGAGTTTTCTGGCCATGGCTTTTGGCTTCCCGAGCCTTTTTCCAAGTCAAAATGAATACAATATTTTTCCAGTCAAGCCAATATTAGTCAGCGATGCAGAAAGGGCTGAGCCGACAGCCCTCGGGGTGGACGTGCTCCCTCACCGAGCAGGTTCCCAACGCCACCCCCGCGGCGTTTTGCTTCACCTCTGCCTTTGGTGAGCCTTTTATTTGGGGATGAGGGGCTTGGCTTTGGGGGGGAAACAGTCTCCAAAGCAGGGGTAGAAAGTCAAGGTGAGGTGGGTTTTCCTTTTGGAGGGGAAAAACTTGATTTTTGGTAGGTAGGGAGAGAGAAACCACCTCAAATCAAGCTTCCCATCTGCTGCACTCCAGCAACCCCCCCCCTGGGTTTGTGTCGCAGGCATCAGTGAAGCACCCACATTCCCTGCTGGGAACGGGGACACCCTCTACGCGTGGGGGACTCTGCGTAAACTCCTTCTCATTGCTTTGTCCCCCTCGTGTCAGGGTGACCCACCAGCTCTGGGATTGTTTTGGGGTAATGAGGGGTCACAGACTTTCTCTGCCTCTGTTTGGCCGGCGGTTCAGTGCTTTGCAGTTAAACTGCTGTGGAGTTTGGCCATTTTATCGGCTGCAGGTGACAGGGATGAGCACTGTGCTTTTTGTAGCCACCTCTGCTTCCCTTCTGCTCACCCATCTGCTGTTCATGCCTCATCTTGATGCCTTTCTTTTAGTGTTTTCTAGCTCTGTATTTATTGTTCCTTTCCCTCCTGTTTCTGCCCAGTGTTTGGGAAGTGTTTTGAGGACCTTCAGCGGGGAGAAAGTTCTAAAAATGCAAGTTGTTGGTGAAGTGGCTTGTTGGGTAGTTGCCTGCCCACAAATAGGCAGGGTGATTTTTACCAAACGCAGTGGTTTACTACCATTTTTCCGTAACCAAAGTGCATGTTGTGTTAAAAGCATCATGTTGGGACGGAAAACGGGGTGAATTTAAACGTAATTGGGCAGGGCAGAGTGAGGGGCTGCTGTGTGTTAGTCCCAGCCTTATTTTCTGCTGTTTTGGGGATTTAACCCTGGATGCTGCAGTGTGGGGTGGAGGTGAGTGGGGCGCTGTGAGGTTTCTGAGAGAGGGCGGCGTGAGATAACGGGGACAGCTGCTGCCGGGCTGTGGCGATAAGAGGAGCTGGGCAAGGAGAGGAGAAGTAATTGGGCTCGCTGCGGTTTCCTCCACGCAGAATGACAGACTGATCTGGGGTTGGAAGGGACCTCCGGTGACTGCCCCCAGTCCAACCCCCTGCCAGAGCAGGGTCACCCAGAGCAGGAACCACAGGAACGTCTCCAGGTGGGGTTTGAATGTCTCCAGAGACAGAGACTCCACCACCTCTCTGGGCAGCCTCTGCCAGGGCTCTGCCACCCTCACAGCAAACAAGTTCCTCCTCAGGTCGAGATGGAACTTCCCCTCTTCCAGTTGGTGCCCGTTCCCTCTTGCCCTGTCACTGGGCACCACTGGAAAAAGCCTGGCCCCATCCTCCTGACACCCACCCTTTCAGTATTTCTAGGTGTTGATCAGATCCCCCCTTCAGCCTTCTCTTCTCCAGACTCAACACACCCAAGTCCCTCAGCCTTTCCTCAGCAGAAAGATGCTCCAGGCCCCTCCATCTCTGTGGTCCTTGCTGTCCCCTCTCCAGCAATTCTCTGTCTTTCTGGAACTGGGGAGCCCAGAACTGATCCCAGTGCTCCAGATGGGGCAGGCATTGAGGACACACGTCGAGGTGGTGGCTTTTCTGGAGAGGGGATGGGAAGGCTCTGGGCAGCACCACGTTCTGGCAGCACCATTTATTTCCTTGGTTTCATTTTCTTTCTGCACTGGGCATCTCCCATCCTTGGCTGTGCAGAGGAGGATATAACAGATTGAGTTTAGGTTGATTTATGTTTGCTGGTGGAATCCAGCACTCTTGATTGGGGTTTCTTGCTCCATCGTGCAAAATCCAGTCATCATGTGGTATCGGTGCCTGCATCCCTGCCCAGGTCACCTCCAGAACAGCCCGTGTTGGTACCTGACCAGTCTTCTAAAATAACCTACAAACCAGCTAAGCAAAACACAGCAAAAATAAATCAGTTTGGTTCCAAATGGGTCCAAAGTGTCCTAAGCCGTGCCGCTAACGGATGTAGCGTGAGTGCCGGGCGCTTAATTCATTGTCTGAGGTGTTAAAGGTGTTCATAAATCCAATCCCAGCAAGACGACAGAGGTAAAACCTCACTTAAACTGATTAACTTGTCTCTGCCAGAGTGTCTGCGCAGGGAAACTGCCATTTAAGATTTGGGTGTGCAGCTGGGATTTATTACGTGCTCGCTTTCTCTGCGGGCAGCGGCGTTACTGAGTCAGGCCGGGCGGGACGCGTCCGGGAACGTGAGAGGATGCGCTGGGACTCTTCCCATCACACGCTCGCTTTAATTATGCCAGTAATGTCTTGCAAACCCATCAGAGCAGAGACCACGTGCCTTAATACAGCTTGGAAACAGACCCGTGTGCGTACCCAGTGTGGTGCAATAGCGCTGAGGCTGTTAAGCCTGTGGTTCATGAGAAGGTTGGAAGCTCGTGCTCGATTCCAGTTGCCTGCCTTCCCCTAATTCTGATGGCTCTGCTTGTTGTCGTATGCGGTTCTTGTTATTTTTGCTTTTGCTGTCTTGTCTTACTTTGACATCACCGCTCTTCGAGTGCGTTAGTGGGATTCTCTCTAATGTTCCTGAGGTGCTGCATTAAAGCAGTGAAATTCTGTGGTGTCTTCCAGACCTTAAGACACGTAGTAACTGGCGCTTTTTGGATCTTCTTGGATCTGCTCCATGCGATAGCATCAAGCAGAGCCGTAGCCCGTCCAGGCAAGGGCTGGGAGAGCTGCTCCCACGTGACTTTGCCAGTCCCGACCTGTGGGAAACCTGTTGTTACTGAACCGGCCTTTTCCAGACCCAGAGAGACGCGGGTCTTGCTAAACAGGGTGGTAAACATGAAATTCAACCCTATGCCCCACGGGTTTAGGCCAAGCTCTTGCTGTGGACTCCTGCCAGGGGGTAGGAGGCTGCTGAACCAATCTGCCCAGTCTCGTTGTGCTCTGGTGAAGGCACAGAAACCTTGATGTTTAGCAGATACCATTTCTGGGAAGTTTTGTTCCCATAAAGCGTTTCTTTACTTTTTTGTTTGTTTGTTTCCTTGTAATTTAGGCCATCTGTAGGTACTACAGATCTAATGTTAACAGAAATGTTCCCATGGTGATTATTCATTTTTATCTCTGTGTGTTTTCACATTTAATCTGTGGATCCCTTGTTAAGTCAGGTTATCTTAATAGAGAACAACGTGACTTTGTGTTTTATAGTCAAAAAAAGTTAATTCTTCCCACCATGGACTGACCACAGGCTCGGGAGAGGTGTCTTTGAGTCTGGACAGAGTCTGGAGGGTGTACAAGGGTTCCATCCAGCCCCGGGGGGTGTGTACATCCAGAGTTGGGGGAGTTACAGGGGTTGTATCCAGTTCCAGTGGGAGTTCATCCAGTTCTGGGGGGAGTACAGGGTCCTGGGGAGGGGCCGCATCCAGTCTGGTGGGGTACAGGGGTTGCATGGTTACTGAAGTAAACTGGACATCACTCTGCTAATCATTGAGGCCCCTGTAAAACTGGTTATTCTGGGGAAGCACACTGTGGGAAAAGGTCCAGATACTGGATTGGAACATCCATGGATCTGCCCCAGAGGATGCTGCCTGCACGTGTGCAGGTCCCTGGTCAGTAGGTGCTGCTTTGGGCGGGAGATAATGCTGTAGAAGATGATCATGACGTGTGAAATCGTAGAGGTTGGGTTTTGGCAACGTGTGGCAAACAGCCCCGGTACAAGGCTTGCTTTCCTCTCAAAAGCCTGGCCTCTAATTAAGAGAGACCAGCCCTTCTGTGAGGTGCTGGGTTTCGAGAAACCATTGCTGGGTTTCGCTAAGACAGACTCTGTGTCATCCTCCAACCACTTGCCCCGTTGAGGTCTGTCTGCACCTCAGGCAGAGGTGCTTGGGCAGGGCCTGTCGGTGGTGAGAATCGCACGCCTTCCCTTCTCTGACACTTGAGGTGGGTCCAGAGGATTTACTGGGAAAGGTTTCCTAAAAAAAATAAAATAAAATAAAAACAAGGACGAGCAAGGTGTCTGCTTTGTCATGTGTGGTGTTTTTTCTCTGCGCTCTCTCCATGAACAGATAGTCTATGCGGAGCGGCCTCTGACCGACAACAACAGATCCTTGGCCTCCTATGGCTTGAAAGACGGGGACGTGGTGATTTTGAGACAGAAAGAGACGGTGGAGCCGCGGCCCTCCATCCGTTTCCCAGGTGAGAATGGATGCTCAGAGCAGAAGTTGACACAAATCCTAAGACCTCGCTATTTATCAAACGCTGACTCCATCCCTTGTTTGTTTCCATTAGTGCCTTGTTGGGCAAAACACTTAGGAAGGAGCGTGGTGAGACGGAGGCTTTTAAAATTGGCTAAAAGGCCAGTTATTTTATGGGTTTTTTTTTCATTCTAAGGACAGGAATGCCATTTTGGTGTTATTTTGGGGAAATACAGCACAAGTGAGGAGGGTGACTGGTTCAGAGCAGCAGTTTTTGTACAGGTGTGTGACTTTCCGTACGACCACCGCGCTTCCCTTCCCACTCAGTGTAATGGCCCGATAATCTGCAGTCTCTGCAGCTCCCACACGTTAGAAGGCTGTTGTGGTGCACGCTGTGACTCTGTACCGTGACAGATACCCAGAGAAGATGGATCTTAACAAACCCAGTTACACAATCGTGTGTACACCTGAGAAACTCCTCAGATAACATCTGAGCAGAGCCCTGCTCCTCTGTCCTGCCTTCTGCAGTGATCGCTAGTGATTGCCCCCTCAAAATACCTCTGGAAAAGGAGGTTCTGCTGGCTGGGAAGGGCATGGGAGCGTAGTTTGAGGTGCTTGTCATCCTGCCTCAGCTGGAGGATTGGTGCTGCAATGCAGGGCTGCAGAAATGGTACTTTTCTTCCCCCCTTCACCCCCCAGGCTTTTTTGTTTTTTCAATCTGAAAGATTCAGAAGTGCCTTAGAGACATTGGGTTTAGCCCTGCCATCCCTCCCTGTGGGATTTCCATTTGTGAAGCTGAAAATAAGTGCATTTCAGGGGATAAGAAATGGGCCAGATAGAAAGTTAGAGCAGGACGTGCTGGCATTCCTAACCCACTAACCCAAGTGCGTGGCTCTGCTTCCGACACAGAATGCTGTTGGCAGAGTCCAGGTTAATATTGTAGCATTAAGAGCAGTTCATCCTTCCCGTGGTTTTTTCCTCTGTGTTTTTCAAGCAGAATTGTAAACGGGAAGCGCTGACACCTCTGACTTCTTTCTTTTTCTCCCCCCTCCAGGTCTGCCGAGGATAGACTTCAGCAGCATCGCGGTTCCTGGGACATCCTCGCAGCAGCACCAGCCGCCGGCGCAGCGTCTTCGCCCGTCGCCTCCCGATGCACCTTCGTTCCCTCAGGGTTTGGACAACCCGGCGCTGCTGCGGGAGATGCTGCTCGCGAATCCCCACGAGCTCTCCCTGCTGAAGGAGCGCAACCCGCCCTTGGCGGAGGCCTTGCTCAGCGGAGACCTGGGTAAGTTGGGGTTTTTTGATCGGGAGGAGGAGGTTTTAAATCTGTTTGAGCTCGGTTTTGTTCAAAGGCAGGCACAGGATTTGAATGAACCTGGTCAATAACTGGTATTTGCTGCCAACTCATTGATGGTGCTGATAAAAGGGGCCGCTTTGGAGTAGTCAGGGCAGAGTTCCTCTCCTAAAAAAACGGTTTCTGGCAAGTATTTCTGAGAGTATTTCTTCTGCTTAGTTTCTTTAATACCCTCTCTTCCTCTAGTTTGAAATATCTAATACACAGGTAAGTCACCTTTCTGTGAACACAAGTGTTCAGCTCCTGATTTTTGTGCAAAGACTCCCTGAATTTGTGTTTTCTGAGAATGGTGTTGCCTTTGCCGCATCCCAGAGCACACTGAGACCCAACAGAGAGCTGTGCACCAAAAAACCCAAGCCTGTCTGTGATGCTTCGCTGCTGTGGAAGCAGACAGAAGAAAGGGAGAGGAAAAGGAGCAAGTTAAAGGTGTCTTTAGGGAGCTTTTCCAGTTGAAATAGTCATAAATGTTTAAGGGTGTTCATCTTGAAGGTGTTCGTGTATTTTGGGCACAGTCCATGTCCTAGGCTTCCTCTGCAGGTGAGCAGCTGGTGCTGGTCCCTCGTTCTTCACGTGATGGAAGCTTTGAACTCTAGTGTCTGTTCAGAATGAGGACTGGGTGGTGGTTTGGGCATCAGAGGATGTGCTTGTAAACCTCTGCAAGTCATTTAGTTAGGAAATAAATCCTGTTGGCTTTGGGGAAATGAACGAAGAGGAGGAGCTTCTAGCAGAAGACCTTCAAGGTTACATCCTGGTGATTTCTCTCCACTAAAGGAACCTAGAAAAGAATTTGCGTGGATGTTGTCAGCCTGTTTCATTTTTTAATGTTTACTTCAGCTCAGATACAGAGTTAAAACCACATCCTTTGCACTGTCAAGCTTTCTCACACCTCTCTGGTGCAGTAGAGAAACTGTTCTGTCACCTTGAGAAGATGTGCTGCGGTGGGCAGAGGAAACGAGAGGTTAAGCCCAAGACACCCGGAACAGGCTCCTCTGCTGCTCTCTCTTGTCTCGTTGTGCGCATTAAACTTTGACTCAGGTGTGTGTTTCTAGTCCCAAATCACCGCAGTGGGGCTGTGGGAAGGAAGCGGGGTTTGATCTGGTTGTGCTCTCGTTCTGTACGGCTGCTCTCAGACTTGGGCACGGATCCAGTCCAGCTCTGCCTCCGAGGCCCAAATATACACGTAGATACGTGCTGTGTGACTGCACTGGATGCACCGTGAGCACTTTAGAAGGCACCTGCTATATGGAACTGAATTGAGGAAAAAAAGAAAAACCGAGGAAAAAAAGAAAAACCAACAAAAAAACCCCCAAAGAAACAAAGAAAAACAAATAAGAAAACATCCCCAATGCCTTCCTGAACACCTAACACCCTCGGAGCCAGGGTGCTTCTTCATGGGAGCTGCATTTCTGGAAGCAAATCCGCAGCCTTCTGTGTTTACAGAACTTAATTTATTGCCAAGTCCATTGGGGAATGTGTGTGATCAGATCCAAGCAGTACAAAAAAAAAAACAGCCAGAGGCCATCCAAAACATGAGGATCTATAAACCAAGTTCTTAAAACATGTGGCAAGACTTTGTGGAGCAGGTGTCCCGCCTGGGACCTCTCGATTTCAGTGGTAGGTGTCCAGCTTTAGGGGTGGTAACGTCCCTTTTGCCTGTGTTGCTTGATTCAAAGTAAGTTTTGGTGTTAGCCTTTTTATGTCTTATAGTTTTCCGTTAGCAGTCTGAGGATGCAGCAAAGAGCAATTTTCACAGCATCACAGACTGATCTGGGGTTGGATGGGACCTCTGGAGACCCCCCCCAGTCCAACCCCCTGCCAGAGCAGGGTCACCCAGAGCAGGTCCCGCTGGAACGTGTCCAGGTGGGGTTTGAATGTCTCCAGAGATGGAGACTCCACAACCTCTCTGGGCAGCCTCTGCCAGGGCTCTGAGTGTAAAACATGATGGATTTTGCAAGCTGCTGTTGTAGATGTGCCATCTTGCTGAGTGCTGGGAAATCTTGCTCCTGTCTCTGAAGCTTTTCCCAAACCTGTGTGCACACAAGCTTCTTCTCATTTGAGTTGTGCAAGTTCTGCAGTCCTGATTTCTGCTTTGGGTCTCATTTATCTGCTGCTTTTGCAGCTGTTTTTTTCCAGAGTGTTGTGTAGGCAGTTCTTACTGCATAGAAGAATGAATTCCTGTTTTAATGGCAGTTCTTTTTTCTCAAACCTTGTTGTCATAATGGGTTTTTTCCAATTTTCTTCCATATAAAAATGTGTGCTTAAGGAAATTGAATTTGATTGTGCTGAGTATGGGTAGCAGACCCAAGGAGAAAGAGCTTTGTCCCGTTGTTTGTCATCTCAGTGGGTTCCCAAGTTTGCCACCAATCCTTTGAGGTCTGTCCCTGCTGCTTTCAGATAAAGCCTTTGGTGCTGGTGCTGCTGAGCCTGCCCCTCAGCACCTGCTGGCATGAAAAGAGGAGTTTGTTGTGCCAGAACTTGATTTGTAAGAGTCATTTCTGGTAAAAAGCATTTCTGTGTCTCCTTGTTACTGCAGAGAAGTTCACCAGGGTGTTGCTGGAGCAACAGCAGGACCGAGCCCGGCGGGAGCAGGAAAGGATCCGACTCTATTCAGCTGACCCTTTTGATCTGGAGGCACAAGCCAAGATAGAAGAAGACATAAGGTAGAGAACCAAAGTTGCTTGTGGGCTCTGGAGGTTTTCATGATGCTTTTTTTTCCATAGGGTGCTTTCATTCCTGGTGCTTTTTTCCATGGAGGATGGAAGGACTGTGTTCAGACCCTGCCTTAAAATGCATGCAGGGGAGTGCTCTGAGCCATCTTGACATGCGGAAGGTTGGGAATCGGGGACGTGTAGGCTCACCCTGTCCTTTAGATGCTTCCAGCTGAACCCAGACTATGAGGAGACAGCATGTAACGTCCCAGAGCTGTCCCAGTTGGTCCACTCTGAAGCAAGAGCACTTGTAAAAAGCACTTAGGGATCTTAGATTGTCTTGAGCTACTTGGCTGCCTCAGGTGTGTTTTGAACCAGAGGACTGTGGTAGTCTCCAAGCGGAGGTCTCTGCACAGCAGCGTGGCGCCGTTTCTCCTGGCTGCCTTTGAGGTTTGGGTTTGCTTCCTGCTGATTGTTTTGTGTCTCTGGCTGATTCCCGGCTCCGAGCATCATCCCTGCTGTCAGAAGAGATGTTCTGTAGAAATAGGTTCAGCTCGTCGGCGCTCGCTCCCTCTTGCTGTCTTCCAAATGCAATTGCATTGGGCTGAGGCTTGATTTCTTAAATAGAGAGATAAATCCTTGAGTCAGAACATGACTGGTGGGTTTTCTCCTTGGTAAAGAAATGTCTTTCTGATACAGGCTCTGAGTTGTTCATAACCAAAATTCATTTGTGATAAGTCTCCTTCTTGCGTGACGACTGACAAAGGTGTTGGTTTAGCGATGCAGAAAAATAGACATTTGTAGGTAGGAAAACACCGCTCGGAGGCGCGGGAACGCTTGTCTTCTCCCACAGATGACAGAGAAATGCGATGTGTCCCAGGCTGTGTGGCTGTTGGGGAACAGTTTGGGCATCTGGCAACCCCCAGATTTCACACCCTGCTTAGTTTCTCTGAACTCCTTACTTAAATAGCTGTGCTCTGCCCAAGATGGATTGGAAACTAGTGCAAGCATCCTTTTTTGGTTTATTTTGAGACGTGCCTCTGCCCTTCGCGTGTGTTTTAGGTGGAGGGGGTGTTGAGCACAGAGAAAAACAGAATAATGGATTTCACAAAAAGAAAAAAGAAAAGATTAACCACTGTATATCTGGTTTAAACTTAAATAAGAAAAGGCAGGACAAGGTGTGGCTGTGTGTGAGGAGTGTATGAAGCAGGACAGACTGGCACTGGGGTCAAGTCTCGGGCTGGTTTCCTTCCCCACTGAGAAACCACGTCTTCCCCTCTCGCTGTGGGAAGGTGACCACAGTACTGAAGATGGATCAGAGGGAAGCTTAAGGTTTTTCCTCCTCCCTTACTGAGGAGGAAGAATGAAACGGCATCAAAATCAGAAGCCTTTTTGGTAGATAAAGCTATTTTCGATGCAGTTACTACAGATATTCATCGCTTCCAAGATTACTCTAGGGGCCGTGATGGGCTTCTTGAAGAGCATTTCTTGTGTAGGCCTGAATTTGCACCAAGGGCTTGTGCTCGTGGTGATGTTCTGTTCTCGCTGTGGTTTTGCTCAACTCCCTCCTCTCCTGTGTCTGGAAAGGGAAGATACCAGGGATTTTAATGTTCATCTGCCATGTGGGATTCCAGCATTGCAGCTCCTGGCAACATCTTCATAGTGTCCTCTCAGCGCTTTATTTTAGAGTGAATAGTAAATACCCAGGGTTTTTTTGCACACAGGTTCCCCAGGTTAACCCTATGGTGACGGGTTTCTGTTGCAGACAGAAGGTCATCTGATGCTCTAGTGTGAGTTGGGCAAGGGGTCGAAAGGAGCAGTCTTTGTGGCTGCTGGGGAGTGACTCGATGTCTCTGGATTAAGCCTAGATCACTACTAGTGATCCCCCTGCTAAGAAGGCTGTGTTTACCTAACAAAGCAGGCTTTGCTGTGCTTTAAACATGCTGTGTGTAAGCTGAGCTGCAGCGGGTGGCATTACCAGGTCCATTTGTGAGTTGGAGGGACACTTAGGAGAGCTGGCTGATGGAAGGTCTGATTTTTCTCTCTCTTCTCTGTTAAATTCAGGCAACAAAACATTGAAGAAAACATGACGATAGCAATGGAAGAGGCCCCTGAGAGTTTTGGGCAGGTGGTGATGCTTTACATTAACTGCAAAGTCAATGGACACCCGGTGAAAGCCTTTGTTGACTCAGGTGAACTGCCCCATTTTCATCTCTTTCTCTGCACTCTCCTTCACTGAGGGAGCCAGTAAACACTCAAGGAGTTTCACCCCAAAATTCCATGATAAAGCACTGCGTTACAAGGTTTTGAAGCAACTGATTGAAGCCTGAAAGCAGCCTTGTTTAAGGTGAACAGAGCAAACTGCTGTGAGAAGCATCCCCAGATCAAGGCTCCTGTGAGAATTCCTGGGGCTATGATGCCGGAAAGGTCACTGCCACACACACATGTCTTATCTCGTTTCACAGATGGGGGCATTTTGTGTGCCTTTAATGCTGTGCTTCCCATCCACGGCCTTAAAGGGGAAGTACTTGGGGTTGTTCCAGCTCTACAGTCATGTGTACTTTACCATCAGTGCTGATCCGTGTGTAAACAGTCAATTTTACGCAGTGGGATTCACGGGAAGCCTTTCTGCCCTAATGCAGTCGCTGGTGCCATGCGGTTTCCCAGCTGCTGAGCACAAGGTTTTAAGCCCTTCCAGGAGAGAATTTTAATTTGTGATGAGCTGTCAGGATTTAACATGAATTCTCTTCCTGGTAGGTGCCCAGATGACCATCATGAGCCAAGCTTGTGCTGAAAGGTGCAACATAATGCGGCTGGTAGATCGGCGGTGGGCCGGCATCGCTAAAGGTGTGGGAACACAGAAAATAATTGGGAGAGTGCACTTAGGTAAGTACTGGGATTCTTTATAGAATCATAGAATGGCTAGAGTTGGAAGGGACCTTAAAGATCATCTGTTTCCACCCCCTGCCCTGGGCAGGGACACCTCCCACCACACCAGGTTGCTCCAAGCCCCCTCCAACCTGGCCTTGAACCCCTCCAGGGATGGGGCAGCCACAGCTTCTCTGGGCAACCTGGGCCAGGGTCTCACCACCCTCACACCAAACAAGTTCTTCCCCACATCTCGGCTCCATCTCCCCTCTTTCAGGGTCAAATCCTTCCCCCTCATCCTATGGCTCCCCTCCCTAACCAAGAGTCCCTCCCCATCTTTCCTGGAGCCCCTTTAGGGACTGGAAGGGGCTCTAAGGTCTCCCTGGAGCATTCTCTTCTCCAGGCTGAACAACCCCAACTCTCTCAGCCTGTCCTCCCGGCAGAGGGGCTCCAGCCCTCTGGGCACCTTGGTGGCCCTCTGCTGGACCCGTTCCAACAGGTCCATGTCCTTTCTTTAAGCACCTTTAGCAGCAGTTTAACTGCATTTCCCACAATCTTGACACCAAGGAGTATCTGGTTTAATGCTATAATTATTACAAACTCACACAAAGTAAAATAAAAGCACATCTATAATGTGTTCCTTTGTCTCTTTCTATTTTAATGCTTTTTAAAATGTTTTTACTTTTAAGTGAGGGAGTCCTCAGCTCACAGGATGTGTTAACTCTGGGTACAAAAAAAACTGGGGCTAATGTGAAATGGCAGGATCTTTCCTGTTTGGGGTGGGAGTGCTGGGCAGCAGGAGCTGCTCAGGAAAGGTTCCAGTAGAGCGGAGCGTTCCGTGTTCCTTTGGGAAGAGAAGGCTCCCTATGCTCTTGTGGGGGTTTTCTGGTTGAGAGGAGATTGTCCTTAATGTCTGAAAAATCGATTCTCTTCACTGTTGCTGCCTTTTAGACTTGTGCTCTAATGAGCCGTACGCAGCTCCTCGAGCTTGGAGGGTTACAGAAGCAGTGCTTAAGGCCCTAAAGCAAGTCAGGCTTTAAAATAATTAACTTCTGGAGACCAAAGTAGGCCTGACAGCCCCTGGGGTTTGCACAGGGCTAGACTTCCTGTGACCCAAACAGTATGTCAGAGCTCTGGTTTCAGATTTGCCCTGGTTTGTGCAGACCTTTCCCAGGAGGTGGAAGAGCACAAAGTAGATCTGTTGCGCTGTAGCATTGCGAGGTGGTAACTCCTCTCCCTTGCGTTTCAGCTCAGGTCCAGATTGAAGGGGATTTCTTGGCCTGTTCCTTCTCAATCCTTGAGGAGCAGCCCATGGACATGCTTCTGGGACTGGATATGCTTAAGAGGCACCAGGTATCAAAATCTCTTTTGAAGCAGCTACTGGCGTTCCCAAGATAAGTGCTAATTGCAATATAAATGCCTTGGCTGTGAATGTATTGGGATCTTTCTGGGAAGAGTAAATGGTGGATTATCTTCCAGCCACTTAGGAAAGAAGTACATATGCTACATACATCATGGAGAGCTGTAGGGTGTCTGGCTGCTCCCTGAAGCTTTTTGCTCTGATACAAGATGCTCAGAGCTTTCCAACTGAATGATTTATTACAAATCGAGTCACACGGGCCCCTTTCCTGGTGCTCTTGGCTCACTTTGCTTAGCTGCTATGAGCTGTTCCTATTGAAAATAGATTGTTTAACCTCGTTTCTCCTTTTTCCCTGGGAATTGCCTGGCTCTTGTGCGGGCCCCTGATGCCTCAATGCTCTTTTGCAGTGTTCGATCGATCTCAAGAAGAATGTGCTCGTGATTGGCACGACTGGCTCACAAACCACCTTCCTGCCGGAGGGTGAACTGCCGGAGTGCGCCCGGCTGGCTTACGGGGCCGGGCGGGACGACGTACGGCCGGAGGAGATCGCAGACCAGGAATTAGCAGAAGCAATACAGAAGTCCGTAGAGGAAGCAGGTACCAGGGAGAAACGCAGTTGAAATACTAATCCCTGTGATTTTCCTGCCGGGGGTCAGGATGTCTGTCAGCAGCCCCTCCTAGGAGATACACTCTGACGCAGCATCAGCAAATAAATGGGGCAGAGAAAAGGGTTTTATTCTTGCTTGTGGCCTCTAACTGCACTTCTCTCGTTCTTTCTATACAGTAAAATCTGCATGAAGGCCTTTGGGGGTGCTTGCTGTTTGATTTGTGCTCTCCTTGCAACTTCCTGCCTGCTCTGGTTTCTTGGCCTTCCAAGGCGTGGAGATAAGCGATTGTCTCTGTCACCCGTCCCCCTGGGTCGCGTTGTAGTGCCTGGGCAGGGACGTGGTTCAGTTGGGTGGTGTTTTAGCAGCTTTGTGGAGGCTTCTGCAAGTCCTGTTCTTAGTAGCTGCAGCGTATAAAAATAGAGGAGCTGCAGCCCTAAGTACAAATCTCTGGACAAGAAGTTCATGACAGTTTTTAGAAATTAGTGCTATTTCAGCATTTTTTCCTTAGAGTGGTGCTTGTGCCCTCGGAAGGTGAATCACTCTTAAAAAATTTCAAAAGCAGCAGCTGAATTCACATCCTAATGAATATCATCAGTCTTAAACGTGATCTGCAAAGAGAATTTTCTCCCTCCCCGTAGACTTGTTCCCTGTGCCTTTGGAATTCGCAAATAGTTGCAAAATGTAAAGCGGAGATGCCAAAACAGCTGAAGGCTGAGCTATGAGCCAAACTCTGAAACTCAGCTTTTCTCTTTAACCTCTTCCCTTAAAAGCATTTTGCTTTTGATTGAAGGAAAGCCGCATTATTTTTTTTCCCTGCTACTACAGCAGAGCTGTGAATACCTCACAAAGGGTATTCCTTGGGCCTTCTCCAAAACTTTTTAAAGGTAACATTTTATATGCGAATATCTTGGAGAGAGTTTTGAGTTTTATTCCTAGTTTTTCCTCTGAAAGCACACAGTAAGGGTCTCCTTCCCACACACGTGCTAAACTCTTTGCCAGGTCATGTTTAAGCTGGTAAAGTTGACTTTAACACTTTTATTGCTAATTTTTTAGGACTCTAGAATGCCCATATTTAAAATCGGAGTGCCATAACCGTATTTAGCCATATATATGTGTAACCCATTGTAATGCACTGAATTTCTTCTTTAACACTTCCCAAGGGCTATTTGATAGTCCAAAGAGTAAGCAGTGACTTTCTTGCCAGTAGCAAAGTTGTTTACATTAAGGGGAGTGCGGGGTTGCACTCACTGGTCCCTTCGACCAATTTCCTTCCTTTCTAAGAATATAAGTTTTCCAGAATGTACAAACTCCTAGAGGAAAGCCTGGTTTTAGTGAATCAGCAAGAAATGGTTTACGTGTGTGGCTTCTAAAGCCAAATTTAAATGCTTATTAACTGAAGTTGCAGCAGGCAGAGACAACCCCAAACATAGATTTGGCTTTGCCCCTGTCGTGTTTTGACACAGCGGAAGGTCAGATTCGGAAGCTGGGACTCACCGTCTCCTCACATAACCTGGCAGAGAAAAGGCACAGATGTCAATATTAGTTCTTTCCCTTTTAAAACGTCAATCCTGATGAAGCCTGGGTTGGTTTTTGCAATATCTGTCCATTTTGGGGTGAGACTTTGCAGATATCATAGTTGGTTGGACTTAGTTCTCTGCTGAAGGGGTCAAATAAAAAGCAAACCTTGGCCTAAAATACACGAGCCTTTACAATAAAAGCATTTTAGTCGAGTGCTTTAAAATGAAGAGTACCTAAAATGACTTAAATCAAAGCTGCTTATGCACCAAATACAGGCCTAAAGACCCTGTGGCTTTGTTCAGACTAATCAGCAGTCTCCTGTTCTCCATTGACACTGAGCCCTAGAGGAATGTAAAAGATTTATGAGAATAGGAAATCCATTTTGTGTGTTCACTAATGCTTGTAGAGCACTCGTGCACAAAGCTAAGGTAGGGCTTGTTGAGATTGTGTGTGAGTCTTAGACGTGTTAAAAGCCTCTGGCTCACAGGCTGTACCTGAAGGTGTCAGGATATTAATGTGCAGCCTCTTCCTCTCTTCCAAAACTATTGAATCATAGAAACATTTTGGTTGGAAAAGAATTTTCAGGTCCTTGAGTCCAACCATCAGCCCAGCACTGCCCAAACCCACCACTGACCCATGTCCCTCAGCACCACCTCTGCTCGGCTTTTAAATACCTCCAGGGATGGTGACTCCACCACTGCCCTGGGCAGCCTCTTCCAAGGTTTCCCAACCCTTTCAGTGACAAAATGGTTCCCAGTATCCATCCTAAACCTCTCCTGGCACAACTTGAGGCCGTTTCCTCTTGGCCCATTGTCTGTTCCTTGGGAGAAGAGACTGACCCCCCCTGGCTACACCCTCCTTTCAGGGAGTTGGAGAGAGCGAGAAGGTCTCCCCTCAGCCTCCTTTTCTCCAGGCTGAACACCCCCAGCTCCCTCAGCCTCTCCTCAAAGGACTTGTGCTCCAGACCCCTCACCAGCTCCGTTGCCCTTCTCTGGACCCACTCCAGCCCCTCAATGTCTTTTTTTTTTTTGTGGTGAGGGGCCCAAAACTGGACACAGTATTTGCTGCTGTTAGACAGTAGCAGGAAAACCAAGTGAAGGAACAGGAGACTGGAGAGGGAGAGAACATAACACAGGACCAAGGATGCTCAGCGCCCTGTGAGGCCTCTCATCTTTCACAGCAGCTTGTGGTTTTGCTGCCTTCTGGTAGATGGTACAACAGAAATTGCTGCACACGTCTGTAGGCTATTGAAGTTCTCGCTTGGAACACACCTGGGTTATTCTTGAGCTTTATTTAATCCCCTGAAGCTCACTTTTGTGAGCCTCCTGATTCCTGTCAGCTGACTGGCTGGTGTTGCCACATCTGTGGAGGTGGTGGTGGAGGCCTAGTAGGTTTTACTGTTACCTACATCCTCCATGTCTGCTTTGTCTGTGTCTGAGACCTTGCCCTTTTTGGCCAATGTCCTGTGTTTCCCACCACCACCACTGGGAATCTCTGCACATGCAGGATTTAAAAAACTGGGAGCAAAACTACAGTAGCCTTAGGAGAAAGAGAATGCAGGTGCTTTACCCCATATGCAGCTTGTCAGGCAGACAGCCTGGGTATAAGAAAGGTGCCACCACCACAGATGCAACTCAGGCTTTTCCTGATACCAGAGAGGGATTTATCCCTGATGGTGCACTTTGTGGAGGAGGATTTGTTCCGGGTGTCAGCTGGATCGATGTCCCCAAGGGGGCTGGGGTTCAGCTCCTGTTGGTAACCCCGGGAGGAGGAGGATGACAGTGGGTCTCAGCAGGATGACCCCGAGGAACACTTGGCAGAGTCCCACCTACTTCTGCTGTTAAATGACTGCAAATCCCTGACCTGTTTGTCTGATCAGACCCTTACTACCCATCCACCGAGTCAAACCGCAGTTCTGCTTCCTCTCTAAGAATTGGCTTGGGAGCAGAGAGCAGGAACATAATCCTACTGCAGAGAAACAGAAAAAGATCCCTGGTTTTCACCTGCCTCCTGTGTCACCAGCTTTTTTGCCATCCTTATGAAAGCTTGAGTGCTCTGAAAACCTGCAGGATAATTCTCTACTTTTATAATACTCCAACGTCGCCAAGTTGGGGCAGCTGCATTAAGACGAGATGCTCAGCCAACAGAAGGGATTGCTCTCTGCAGTGGCTGCTCTATTTTACCAAAGCATATTGATCAGAGGTGCAGTATTGCAGCATGTAATGCACCATTTTTGCTTAAGGGAGAATAACAGAAAAAGGCAGAATTGTTCCATGGAAGAACTCAAAGGAAATCCTGGCCGTCCATGTGAGCATGGTTAGCTGCCCCCAGTACACCTGGGTATCTGTAAAAAGAGAAAACCTTAAGGTAAAACAGTGGTATATGTTTAAGACCCCTGAGTTTGGAGGCCTCTGGGAAGAGAAAGGGAACTAATGCAAGAAATCAGGCAGCACAAAACCTGGGTATCTATGACAGTGGGCAGAGCAGGGCTTTAATGGAAGAGCAGGCACGTCCGCAAAGGTCACGTTAGTGATTTAACAAGAGCAAGATTAGACCATTAGCAAGATAAGTTCACTTACTTAATCTGTCCTGATAACGAGAGACAGCATTTGGTGCTGCTGATAGAGATCTGCAACTCATCTGCTCTCCGTGCGCGGGAGGAAGCGGTGACCTGGGTTTGATGCCTGGCTGTCCCTTGGCTCTGCTCTCCCCAGCCCCGGGCAGCACTCCCTTTGGGGGATTTCTGCCTTTCCCTCTGGGATCTTTACTCTTCCTGTCGCAGCCAGCTGCTGTTTGCTTGCCTTCTCATGCCTGTAATGGCACCAGACCTCGCAAGACAATAGAGAATTGTGATGCCCTCTTAATTCTCATTTCCCTGAAACGCAGCTCCTGAACATCTACAGGCCAGTACAGTGCCAGACACGTGCCTTGTGCTGCTGCCTATATTTTATCAAGCGCGTAGTATCACCCACAGCCCACTCTGCAGCACAGATAGCACAGAACAGCCCTTTAAATCGTTTTTCAGCAGAGTTATTTTTGGCTTGACATAAGGAATTTCCCAGGCAGAACTCTCGGAAGGCGGCGAAGGCGAGGAGCTCCTGCCGCTCGTACGCTGTCGCGATGGACGGTCGGGAGGGGAGCTGCGAGGAGGCAGGACTGGAACCGTGCATGGGGTGTGCTCTGAACTCTAACACGAGTTTGGTGTGTTTGTTTCCTAACCCAAACAGAACGTCAGAAGCCTTGATGCATGTAGTGTGTGTTTACTGCAGCTGGAGTGGGCCACAGACCAGGTATTTATAGCCATTGGTTTATAAGGTTTTGCTACTGCAGTGGTTCTGCTGTGTCCTGACTCCTCCTTTCCTTCTGTCTTCTGCTAGAGAATAGTGACAAAGAAACTACCTCACTGGAAATGCCCTCATTACCAGCTTCTGATGGGTTTCAAAATCCAGTCCAGTCTTCAGGACTAAATTCCAAGATCTGTAATCCCACAAATCAATTACTTGATCGTTCTGTCTCTGCCCCTGCTTCAATTTGCTCATCCGAATCTAGCCTCGCAGAGCCCGTTGATCCCAGAGCCGGCAAGTCTTTCAAGTCTCCAACTGAATGCCAGATAACCCCGGAAACAGAACATCCTTTCTTGTTACAGCATCTTTCCGATGACGCTTCCTTGGCAAATGCCGACCCTTCTCCCCGCCCGGGGGAGGCAACCTGTTGCAATCCAGCTTGCCTTTCACAGAAGACGCTCAAAGAAACACTTAGTGCTGACAGTCTGAAGGAATGTAACGCTGAAGAACGAGACCGTGGTCAGGAACATCCTTTGGAAGTGACAAACAAAAATAGTTTGGCTGATTCTGTGACTAAGCACAGGCAAAATACAGATAAACGTCTGTCTTCAGAACAGGAGCAGAAGCATGAGCTTCCCATAGACCATCGGACATGCAAAGAGCCAGAGAAGGAACATCTGGAGAAGCAAACTGAGACAACTGACCCAGAACCTCCTGACCATGTCGGTGAAGTTGAGGAACTTGCTGTGGAAGAAGCCAGGCAGCGAGCAGATCCTCCTGCAGAAATGAGAGGAGGTGAACTGGAGAAAGCAGGTCTTCCCTGTGTGGAAGGGAGTATCCAGCTGTCAGGCTCCTGTAGCTGTGTGCATGCGGAAGCCTTCATGGAAATAGATGTGGTTGAACAGCCTGCAGCTGAAACGTGCAGCTCAGCAAGCGAGCGGGAGCGAAAGGCTGAGAACAGGAGCGTGTCCGACCTGAACCTGGACACCTTTTCTATGGAGGTGGAGTCTCTGAGGTCTGCGTCCTCCTCGAGTGATCCGCTTTCCACTGCCGATGTCCCACAGACTAAAAGCACTAGTGAAATTCCTGCAAAGTACAACGAGTCGTCTGTTTTGGCGGCTGAAGACAGCTCTCCCCCCTCCAGCATCCATCAGCTGGACACGGATCCAGGAAGACCTTCAGAAGAGCCATGTTTCTCTCTAGCATCAGCCTTGAAAGAGCTACACAAACTCTTGATTATCAGTCGGAAAGGAGAATGTAAAATCCTTGCCTCGGAAGAAGTCTCTCAGCTGGAAATGGCTCACAGAGAGCCAGCAGCACAGCGGAAGGGACCTTCTGAAGAGGAGCAGAAAGGCTCAGATCCCGGCAGCCAGGAACGGAGTTGTTCCTTCTGTGGGGTGAGGTCTGAAGGTGGAAGAGCAGAGGGGAAGCAGCCTCGAGACACTGACACAGAAGACAGCAGCCACGTGCAGTCTGCTCTCGGGGAAGGTGCTGTAGAGGATCAGGAGTTTTCAGGTAAGAGCGATTTGGTCGTGGTGAATTCTGCAGCAACATCTGAGCGGCGACAGAGCTCTGAGCAGGCGGAGGTTTTGCCAGAAGGTTATTGGAGTCCAACTTTGGAGCAAAACACATCAGTTTCCTCTACCCCTGCTTTGGATGAAGGTGCACTTCAGGATTCTCAGAGCCCGTTCGCAGGAGCACCTGGGAGCAGCAGCAGTTCTGCTCCTGAAGGTCTGTGGCTGCTGGGTGGGTGTGAGGACCCCCTGCTGAGCCCACCCGCTGGCTATACCGGCCGTACCTCGGGTGCTTCTCCACCACCCACTTTCCCTGCGGCTGATGTCGATCGCATCCTCAGCGCTGGTTTTACCACACGGGAAGCTCTTGAGGCTTTGGAACGAGCAGATGGAAACACAGACCTCGCTCTTCTCATTTTGCTGGCCAAGAGTATCGTCGTTCCTACGTAACTACGGAAGAGGTAGCTGACTGGGGTGTCTTTTCTTTTAAAGGACATATCTAAAGTATACACCACAATGTACAAGCAGAATGTTGAGCCAGATTTTTTTGATTATTTGCAGCCAAAGTAACTCGTCTCTTCTGTTTTACTTGTTAGATTTGGCCTTTTAAAAGAAAGAAAACGCCTGAGCCTTCTGTGGACAGGATAGCTTTTAATTATGCATACTGGGTTAAAAATGGATGGGGTTATTTAAATGTACAATTTTAGCATAAGCTCCAATGTAACGAATAAAAAGCAGAAGCCATTAAGATCATCACCCTGTCCCAGCGCAAAGCAGATCGTGAAGCAAACGGACCGTGCGTGGGCCTGCACGGGCCGAGGAGGCCGCACACCGAGTCCGGTGCACGCAGCGCTCCTCCGAACGGACTCTGGGGATTTATTTTAGCTCTCTCCTGCGCTCTGTAACCCAGCGTGGCGCTGGTGAAACTCTTTAAGGGCAGCTACTCAAGGTATGTAGTTGCCCGCAGACGCGTAACACTTGGCGAGGGGAGGGGTGGAGGGGGCTTTTGGAAGCGTGCGGTTTCCTGTGCGTGCAGGGGGAAGGCCGATGCCTCTTTTTGCCAAACCCTTTTATACTCTTGGGCCAGTGTGTTCAAGTTTACAACGTGGGGACAGAAGAAGGGAAGGGATAGAATTTGGTGCTACCGAAACTTAAAGATTTAACCTCTTTGAAGATGTGCTGGTGTGAGTTGTAAGGGGGCGGGAGCCTTGCCCACACCGTGTTCCCCCGTACGAAAGAACACGCTCAACCACTTGAAGGCAAAACCTTAAACGATGAAATTGTTTAACAAACCACCCGTGTGTCACGGCCCTTAACCCTTTCCTCTGCCCCTGGAGGAGTGAACTCTTTGGGTGGATGCGTTCTCTGTGCACCGAGCGGGGACGTGATCAGAAGCATGAAGAAATCTGCTTTGCGCTCGTTTGATCTCGAGGTCTGGGGATGATCAGCCGCTCAGGCAGTGGAAATGCAAACTGCAGGAAGCCTGTAGCGGCTGGTGGGGAACTAATTTAATACCTCTTAACGAGCGAGGGCTCCCCAATAGGGTTTCTGAAACAAATGCACTGACATGGCTTCTGCTTTACAACCGTCGTGGCCTTCTGGGAAGTCCTTGGTGAGGAGCCTGGTGAGGACTCACTGAGGCTGTGCTGTAGGAAGCCTTTTCCAGATGCTTTTTTTTGCTTTTTTTTTTCCCACATGCTGTTGGGGAAGGGGAAGGAAAGCGTGGCTGAAACACGATACCAAATTTTCAGTAGGAACTTTTACACAGTCCCACATGCAAATCTTTGTGTCTAGTCTTCATCTTGAACTTTGTGCTTTGAGCTAAACCTGAAGCGATGGCTCAGCAGCGGCTGGAAACATGTTTTGTCCACGGCTTTCGTTTGTTGCTGTCGTTGTCTCAGGCCCATGTTCATGGTGTTTTTGTTTTCCCTGTGGCTTAAGAGAGTGGCCTGTGTGACGCTAGGCTAGTTTTTCATGCAGGGTGGCATTTAAAAAACAACACAAATTTGGTTTCCTCTGAATTTGCAGGAGTTTCTGACATCAGCGAGCGGTGGGCCTGAGGTTTTCCTGAGACATTTGGGTAGTCAGGAGATCCTGTAAAGTAAGGAAGAGCTTTAAGGTGTTCCTCTCTCTGTTGAATGGAGCTTCTGCAGGAGCTGGGAAGGTACCAGCGAGGGCTGGGGCTCCCGGGCATGTTTGTGCTCGTATCCCACTGCTCGTGATGCTGGTGGCAGGCGTTGCTCTGTGCAGAGGTAGGAATTTGACTGTTTGGGAGCCCTTGCTGGAGCAGCATCGATTAACTCACTTGAGGGCTCTGTTCACAATGAGTTACTGAGGCAGAACTACAGCTTTAGGGTCTTTGAGAGTTCATCCTGTCGAAGTTGTTTGGGTGTTTGGTTTTTTTTAATACTCTCTTTGCAATGAGCATCTCAAATCAGCAGAATCCCCATCTGTAAAGGGTAATGCTTGGGCTGGTACAGGAGTTTGGTGTCATCAGATCTCTCTCTAGAAGCCTTAGGAAATAAGATCTATTAGACCCCGTTACCACCTGCATCTGGTTCCCTATCAAAAGCAGCAAAAAGAACGAAGCTCCTGGATCCTGAGCATCCTCAGTCTCAACAGCCCAGTCTGCTCCCAGTTCAGGCCCCAGGTCTCGGTGAGTGGGTCCTGGGATCAAGTCCCCACCTCGTACGTGGATCCCAGCTGCGGGCTGGCCCTCTTGGGTGCAGGAGAGCTGAATTTGCGCCCTCCACCTGCAGGTTCATCCTCTGCCAGCTTTTTGAAGCATCAGATGTTAGCCATTCAATGTTATACCCTTCCCATATTTACATTTTATAGTTTTTTTAGAAGCAATTGCTAATAGCTAGACAAAGTACTGCTGCTTTGCACCAAACTGGGCAAAGGCTCTAGTTTTATGGCCACATTTACTTAGACTGCATATACAGAATTTATGCTATAAAAGCTTTAGAGCATCAGCCAACTTGCTTCAATGCTCAGTTTTATTCTTCATCAAATAGAATTTTTGAAATCTGCCCTTCTGCCAAAGCTGTACTGAAGCATTTATCAATAGTGCTAGAATTCCCTGGGTTACTTTTCTCTGAACTGCTGGAAACAAAGCCTGACCCCCAGCTGATAAATCCTTTTAGAACTATTTTATTAAGATGCTCCAAGCCTGGTGATTTAAAACTCTCGGTTTCAGAGCCTTGCTTTGAGGGAATGGGCTAAATTAGAGAATAATTTTTTTAGGAGCCAGATTTATGTTGGAGAAAATCTGAGCAGTGGTGAGTATTTAAGGTTAAAATAAAACATAACAGAATGTGTATTTAGTGAACACAGTCTAAAAGATGTCTTCTGTTTTAATGTGTGTGTGTGTCCTCTCTGCTGTGTGCACACATCCTCCACTCAGCCTTTAGCAAGGATTTTAGCAGGACAGACAGCTTGACTAGAGAGAGGGGTAAAGGTAACGCCAAAAGCTGTTCAGGTTTCCAAGGAGCCACATACCCTGACCTAAAATAAGGCTCTTTGCTCTTTTCCCCATTAATCACTGCCCCAATGTACCAATGTCATGTAAACTTAGCTAAAGTATTTCTGTATGAAAAGTCCATCTACAGAGCACAAAGAAACACTTAGAAGCTGCTTCACAAAGATGCCAGCAGCTGTGGGGACCCATTTGAGTCCATAAAGCTGGTTTCTGGGTGTTTCCTGAAGCCCCTGCGGTCGTGAACCTCGCTGTTGGTTTCCGAGATGTATCCTGGTCCTTCAAGATACTGAAAGAACGTACTCAACCTCTTGCTGTTTCTGTCCCGGAGGCTCCGGGTGAGTTTAGAGGTGATATTTAGCGGAATATTGACATTTCTGGGCACAGATAATTCTGAAGAGAGGAGGAAATATTTCCTGGTGCTGGTCCCTGTCATGTTTGCCTGTTGAGGGACAGAGCTGAGCTACTCTGCGTTACCCTGACAATCTCTGCCTCGTTGCTACGTATGGTCAACTTTCCACGTAGACGTATGGTCAACTTTCCACGTAGACACTCGGTCTCCAGGACTGTTAACCCTGTACCTCCTAGCTGTGTTCCCTTCTTCCTGTCTTTGTCTCTCCCTCTGGCTGTCTCCTTTCCTCAAAAGTAGCAATATTCAAGTGTACTTCCGGAATGCTTAACTTCCAGATAAGTTTTCTTTCAAACACTATGCTATTTTTACAAGTAAAAGGAGGAACGGATCCTAGAGGTTTGCTTCACCAGACTTGGACTCCTTTGCCAAACGCCTCCCCAGAACTCTTTAACGTGAATTCAAAGCGGCGAAATGGAGAGGTATTTTTGCCTGCCCGTCTCAGCTTGGGAAACGGGGTCGGTTTCGTGTACGTCATTCCCTCTAAAGCGTTCAAGAGATTCCTTCCTGCACTGTGTAGACGTAGCTTAGTCCATTGATCCAAATGCCGAAGCGATTTGGGTTACTCTTTGATGCTTTTTAGCTTAAAAAGAGGGTTTGTTTCTTTTTTTTTCTCAAACTCACTTAAGGAACTTGAGGGAATCAATACTCAGGAATCCTAAAGCTGGTTGCGTTTGTGTCATTTACTGTTCTGGGCTGAACGTACCGCGCTTGTCCTCGCAGGTGGAGGAGTGGTTGTGTCATCAGAGAGTGGGATGTGGTTCTGCCCAAAGTAATACACACTTGATTCTTTTTTTTTGATTTTATTTTTTTTTAATATTGGGGGACTGTTTATCAACAAAATTGATGTGTAAAAAAAAAAAATTTGATATTTAAAAAAAAATAAATAAACACTTTATCATAATGTTGCCTGACTGGTCTGTCTGTATTTCTGAGGTCAGCATCTCTGCATTCACATCCTTCCCTGGCTTTCTTTCCAAAGCCAATAGAATTTCCTTAGCATAAACGTAGCCATTTTGAAGATAAATGAGCACAAATCTGTAGTTAAAATGATTCCAAATGGCAGGGCCTTGCAACAGGCATGAGAAATGGGTGTATTTCCCTTCTATGGAGACGGGCCGTTGACTCCCTCGGGCAGGATTTGGAAGAGCATTAGGGTGCAGCACAGAACGTACCACTTGGCCGCGGCGGTGTCTGCTGGAAGAAGGAGTGAGGTGCTCCTCGGGTCCGCTCTGGAAATGCCTCCTTTCCCACCCACATTAGGAGAGGGTTGGGTTGATTTTTCTGGAGCTGGAAGCTAATCTCTTGGGACATCAGCAAATTGGCATAGGTATCCCTAGAAAGCTCCTGACAGTTTTAGTTAGGAAGAACTTTTTTTTAAAGTCTTTTAATGTTGTTTAATAGAAGGGGGTTTGGGAAGGGGGAGGAGAGGGATCTTCCACCTCCAAAACCTTTGCCGCCATCAACTCACCCTGAGCAGCAGCGTTTGTCTCCTCAACCTTTTTCAAGATAATGAAAACCAGATGCACTTTGCCTTGAGGCAAACACTAAGTGTTTTGACCATTTTAAATCCCAGCTTTCCAGAGAGCCGCCGCTGTTGGTCCCAGATGAGCAGAGACATGCAACAACAACAACAACAACAACAACAAAAAAAGGTGAGGCATTTATGAATCACTTGCTTTGGCAACGCACGTCTTGGACAGCGGTTTCCTCCTCACGTGGTCAAAGCTCTACATGTGATGTGGTTGTCACTGTTACAGCCCAGTGATGTCCTCAAGGCAGATACTCATTAGGAGGACAACGCTACATCATTTTGAATTCATGGGGTGGGAAAGGAGAAGGTATTAAATGTGTGGGGCTCTACAGCCCCACTCGTACATGGGCCAAAATGTTGTTTGCGGCTGCTGCTGCAGGGAGATGATTTAAGGACTAAACGCTCCGACTGTTGGAAAACTCTTTTGAGCACTTGGGCCTTGTCCTTTCTGCTTTGTGAAGCTGGTTTTTGTTTTGGTACTGTATACGAGTGCAAATTAACGGTGCTGTTACAACTGTGTTCACGTTTGGGATTGTCCCAATCTGTCTGATTTGGACGTTAGCACCTTTAAATCTGCAGCTCTTTACACGGCCTGGAGAGGTTCAGACCCTATGAATAAACATAAAGGTTGGTACGTTGTCGTTGGTTATCTTTTAAGGGTGCTTTAGGAGTAGGAAAAGGAACACCCCACACACACACAGAGGTTTGGAGTTTAAAAACGACAGATGAAGGTGTCTTTGAGTAGTCTTAGAATCATAGAATTGTCCACGTTGGAAGGGACCTTTAAGATCGTCCAGTCCAACCATCAACCTAACCCTGATAAACATGTCACCAAGCACCATGTCAACCCGTCTTTTGAATCCTTCCAGGGATGGTGACTCAACCCCTTCCCTGGGCAGCCCATTCCAAGTCCATAACCCTTTCTGTGTAGAAATTGTCCCTGATCTCCAACCTGAACCTCCCCTGGAGCAACTTGAGGCCATTTCCTTTTGTCCCATCACCTGTTCCTTGGGAGAAGAGACCAACCCCCCCAGCTACACCCTCTTTTCAGGGAGTTGGAGAGAGCGAGAAGGTCTCCCCTCAGCCTCCTTTTCTCCAGGCTGAACACCCCCAGCTCCCTCAGCCTCTCCTCAAAGGACTTGTTCTCCAGACCCTTCACCAGCTCCGTTGTCCTTCTCTGGACCCACTCCAGCCCCTCAATGTCGTTTTTGTGGTGAGGGGCCCAGGGGCTGCATTAAGAGCAGGAGCTGGATGCAGAGAGGTGCGTGTATGTCCTGGTTTGAGGTAAAATGAACCAATTTTGTGTTTTACAATTTTACTTTCTTAGCTGGGCCTCTGCTAACTCACTGACCTCTGCAATGAACAGCATCACCTTCAGAACCTGTTCCCTCTCCCAGGGATCAGACCTGATCCCACCAAGGGATGGTGCAGAGAGGCCCTGGCTTATCCTTATTGCTGGAACAGCCAAGGGCAGGGAATGGCGTTATTTGCCCCGTTGGAGGGTGGGAAGCAGAAAAGCCTCCAGGGGTCACCCCTGTGGGGAGGAGGGGACAGGACAGGGGACCCCAAACTGACCCACAGGGTATTCCATCCCATCTGCATCACACCCAGTAGAAAAGCTGAGGGATCAAAGGGTCAACTCTCTCCCTTCCATGGCCGACGTCCCAGGAGGACCCTGTCTGTTCGTCTGCCTTTGATCCCGATCCGTGCCTTCCTGACTCCAGAGCTGGAACCCAGCTCCTGTCGGTCACCCAGTCCAGGCTGGGACTTTTCCCGATCCCTCTGGTGATGTGATCCTCATCCTGGGAGCTTGACACGGTTTTCTATATACTGTATCTATTTCACTATTTTCTTCTTACCTTAATTTTAATATTAATACTTCATTAAAGTAGTTTAGTTCATTCTCAACTCACAAATCTTATCCTCTTTCTCTCCTTTCGTTTTTTGGGGGGGGATGAAGGGCCATCTGTCAGTCTGGTTTTGGTAAATTAGGCTGAAACCACGACAGCGTTGCACCATACCGCTTCCTGCACCCCAATAGTTCAGGGAACAGCCAGCAGCAGGAAGGTGACTGAGCCATCACTCGGGAATTCCACGGTGCCACTCGCTGGGGTCTGCTGCCACGTTTCTCTGCAGTCTCATGGCTTCGGCACGTACCTGGTGTTGCTGTGACAAATGAACCACTTTCGGGGCAGGTTTGTCACCAGGATGGGATTTGGGAAATCCTGCTGGCCAACCTAGCTTTGGATTCACTCTGGCCTTACGCCCATTATCTGCTCTGCCTCTTCGTTCCTGGGGGTAAACGGGGGGTGAAGGACCCCCTCAGACACGCAATCGCTCCACTATGAGATAATTGTGACAACCAAGCTCACTAATGACAAGGTACTGTCATAATTGCCAATCAAAGCACTGAGTCACGCAGACAGGGATGCCAGTGGTTGGTGGCTGAAATCCCTACAAGAGCAGCTGCCAGAGGAGTGTCTAGTTCCCAGTCCCTTTGCTAAGAAACAAAAATGGGAAGCGTTTTAAAACCAAAACACTCGTGCCTGGTTGTGGAAATGGGGTTGTGCTCACAGAGTTGGGCTGTGAGATGCAGAGCTCCCTGTTTACTTACCCTGATAAACCTGTGGGGTTTTTCCCTTGGGTTGTGTTTTTTTCTTCTAAATACTGATTTTTTTCTTCCCTAAATCTATACTGCTACCTCCTAAGATGTTTCTTGTGTCACTTTAATTTCCTTCCGGACCACTGGCAACCTCATCGAGGTGCACTACGACTGCACTGCATGATGAGGTGTGTGTCTGAGGAGGACTGTTCTTGCACTTNAGGAGGGTAGGAAGCAGACCAGCATGTGGTGGGAGTGGGATGGTGCTTCCCGAGCCTGTCCAGGGAGAGTGGGAGCTGTCTTTAAATGCTGGGAGCGGGGAATTTTCCATGTAAATCCGTAACAGTGTGGTGAGTGCTACAAAGGGATTACAACCAACTTGTTTTACTGGGAGTAAAGCAGGGACTGGGGGCATGCAAAACATCCAGGAGAGCTGGAGGAGAGCAGGAAGCTTTGGTGAACCATGGGGTTATGCAGGGGTATAGGCTGGGCTGCCTCTAGTGCAACAAAGAACACAAACAGATGCCCTCACCTGCTGGCTGCTGCTGTACGGTTTGGTTTCTTTTATACCTTCAGTATGTTTTCAATCCTAAAATTCACCAGTGAGTTCCAAACCAGTGCACTGGATCTGTTGTGCTTCTTTGAAAGGGCTGACTTCAGCTGACTGCCCTCCCCAGATTCCTGGGGATCAGGCTTAAATATTTCACGCTCAGGAGAGCTCCTCGGTACTGGTGTGTGCACTTTAGTGGGGTCGTTTCCCTCTCATCTCCCCCCAGCTCAGCAGGGGAGGTTTTTACCTTCTTCCCCAGATGCCAAGCACCAGTCCTTGTTGGGATCTCACTCCACGCAATCCTTCTGCTTCTCCAGCCACTGGCAGGGAGCTGGGAAAAGGAGCTTTAGGATTTGGCTTGGTTTTAACCCAAACCCTAAGGAGCTGCGCTCTCTTCCCTTCCCTGGGAGTTTCTCCTGTGGTTTCCAAAGCTGTTAAACTGGCTGGGCCATTCCTGCCGCTGCGGGGATGCAGCAGGCTCAGCCTGGCGTTTTTTCTCCATCCCAGTCCCTGCTCAGCTCAGGGGAGGTAACCCAGCGGGTTATTTAGGGAGGATGGGGTGGGAATGGCGCAGGGAACGGGCTCCTGAGGGCTGCCGGCTTTTCCTCTTTTAATTACTTTTACTTTTGGTTCCATNAGGTGTGTGTCTGAGGAGGACTGTTCTTGCACTCACTTCGCTGCAGGAGCAGCACACACCTCAGTGACTCATTCCAACCCTCCTTGCTCTCCTCACGCCTCCTCTTTGTGGGTAATGCTCTTCATGCTAACTTCCAGCTGGAAATATCACACAAAANATTTTCCATGTAAATCCGTAACAGTGTGGTGAGTGCTACAAAGGGATTACAACCAACTTGTTTTACTGGGAGTAAAGCAGGGACTGGGGGCATGCAAAACATCCAGGAGAGCTGGAGGAGAGCAGGAAGCTTTGGTGAACCATGGGGTTATGCAGGGGTATAGGCTGGGCTGCCTCTAGTGCAACAAAGAACACAAACAGATGCCCTCACCTGCTGGCTGCTGCTGTACGGTTTGGTTTCTTTTATACCTTCAGTATGTTTTCAATCCTAAAATTCACCAGTGAGTTCCAAACCAGTGCACTGGATCTGTTGTGCTTCTTTGAAAGGGCTGACTTCAGCTGACTGCCCTCCCCAGATTCCTGGGGATCAGGCTTAAATATTTCACGCTCAGGAGAGCTACTCGGTACTGGTGTGTGCACTTTAGTGGGGTCGTTTCCCTCTCATCTCCCCCCAGCTCAGCAGGGGAGGTTTTTACCTTCTTCCCCAGATGCCAAGCACCGATCCTTGTTGGGATCTCACTCCACGCAATCCTTCTGCTTCTCCAGCCTCTGGCAGGGAGCTGGGAAAAGGATCCTTGTTGGGATCTCACTCCACGCAATCCTTCTGCTTCTCCAGCCACTGGCAGGGAGCTGGGAAAAGGAGCTTTAGGATTTGGCTCGGTTTTAACCCAAACACTAAGGAGCTGCGCTCTCTTCCCTTCCCTGGGAGTTTCTCCTGTGGTTTCCAAAGCTGTTAAACTGGCTGGGCCATTCCTGCCGCTGCGGGGATGCAGCAGGCTCAGCCTGGCGTTTTTTCTCCATCCCAGTCCCTGCTCAGCTCAGGGGAGGTAACCCAGCGGGTTATTTAGGGAGGATGGGGTGGGAATGGCGCAGGGAACGGGCTCCTGAGGGCTGCCGGCTTTTCCTCTTTTAATTACTTTTACTTTTGGTTCCATTTTCAGTTGTCCGGGGTTGGGAGTTGCAAGGGCTACGAGCCAGCCCTGAGGGATGGCCCCATCAGGGCCTTTCACATGAATCTCAGGAGGAAGGTTTATTATTAATTTTATCTTTTATTTCTCCAACTCTCACCTCAGTTCAGCCTCTGCACTGACTCCATCCTGTAATGGTGAGTGGGGGTTTGTATTTGGTACTTTTAAGGATCTTTTCCCAGTGATGGAGGTTTAGGGCTTGAGCAACGCTTTTCTAGCCCGTTTTTGGCTCTCAGGTGCCATGGAACCAAGCACAAGGACCTTCGCAGGGAGACAGGTCCCCTCTTCATCTCGGGGCAGCTGAAGCCCTTAGGGGGAGGGTGCCGCATGGACTCCCCCATTTTTCCCCTCACACTACTCAATATTTCTCTCTCCTTTGAGGCTGGCCCCTGCCAGCTCCCCAAAGGGCAGCAAAGCCACGGGCTGGGCACTGACTAGGAGGGCTGGTGGCCAGTTCGCCTGGTGTCCTCAGACCGGGGCCTGCTGACCCCCCTTCGTGTCCTCTCAAGAGATCCCCAGCACCACCATCCCTTCATGTCTCCTCAGGAGGCTGTGAGGGACCCAACACCATCTCCCCTCCTGTCCGCTCACTGAGTCATGAAGGACCCAACACCATCTCCCCTTACTGAACCCAGAGCTGAGAGGGACCCAAAGCCATCTCCCATTGTGTCCCCTCACTGTGCCAAATGCCATCTCCCCACGTCCCCTCACTGTGCCATCTCCAACTGGGCCCCCAGCTGGGTCGTGAGGGACCCAACGCTATCCACCGTCATCCCCATTATGTCCCCAGTGCAGTCTCTCCTCATGTCCCTTCACTGTGCCCAATGTCATCCCCTCATGTTCCCTCAGTGAGTCAGGAGGGATCCAGCGCCATCTCCCATCATGTCCCCTCATGGTACCCAATACTATCTCCCCTCATGTTCCCTCACTGTACCCAGCGCCATCTCGCATCATGTTCCCTCACTGGGTCATGAAGGACCCAGTGCCATCTCCCCTCACATCCCCTTCATGTCCTCTCAGTGTCCCCAGTGCCATCTTCCTTCATGCCCAGGGCCGCGAGGGACCCATTGCCATCTCCTCTCCCCCCTCTCATGTTTCCTCACTGTCCCTAATGCCATCCCCTCTCAAGTCTCTTCACCGAGCCCAGGGCTGCGAGAGACCCAGCCCCATCTTCCCTCAACCCTCTCATATCCCCTCACTCTCCCCAGCGCCATCTCCCCTCTTGCCCCCTCACTGCCTCATGGGGGACCCAGCGCCATGTGTCCCTCCACACGGCCCTGCCGCCTCCGCGAAGGACCCGCGGCCGCCATTAGCGGCGGCCCGTCGGGGCGGTCCCCGGTGCCGGCGGCGGGGGGCGGGCATCGCCGTTCCCCTCCCTCTCTCCCTCCGTCCCTCCCGCCTGACCTCAGTTCCTGGCGGAGCGCAGCGGCCGTCACGAGTGCGGCTCCGCTCCCTCCTCCCCGCGGGGCCCCGTTNTCAGATCTGGCTGGGGTGTGGGGCTGGGAGCCCCTCTGTGCCGGGGCCGCAGGGCAGGGGACAGCCCTGGGGATCCCCTGTGCCGGGGCTGTGGGGGAGGGGACAGACCTGGGGATTCCCTGTGCCAGGGTGTGGGGCAAGGGACAGCCCTAGGGCAGCCCAGGGGTGCCCCTGGGGACTGCCCTCTGACTGGTGGACATTTCTGGGGACCCCCAAGACACATACCACCACCATAGGTGTGAGGCTGATGGACAGTCCCAAGGCAAGGGGGCTGGGAACACCCCGGGGACACTGGGGGACTCTTTGGGACAGAAGTGTGGGGTCAAGGACACCTGCCATCTCCTCTGCCAGAGGCAGGGGACACTTTTAGGGATTCCTCTCTGCAGGTTTGGGGGTGTCCCTAGTGACCCCCTATGGTGGGGCTGTGGGGTTGGAGGCATCCGTGTTGCTGGTGCCATGGACAACTGAGAGGGCACTCCTGGGGTCACCCCCTGGCCCACCCTGCCAAAGGGACACTTCCAGGGTTAACCCTAGGAATCTCCATCTCAGCTGGTTGGGATATGCTGGGGTTATCCCCAGGGGCTCCCCTTTTTCAAAGGGTTTCTTTCTCCCGCAGACAGGACTGGGGGGATTCTGGTGGGACCTTTTCCTGGGGCTGTATGAGGGGTGGGATCTGGATGAGTCCAGCCTGAAACCCCTTTTGGAGAGGTCCTCCCTCCAGGCTGGGACATGGCAGGGGTTGACTGTGCCCTGGTCTGAGCCCTTGAAACAAGGGCTCTGAAGACACATGCCATCGTACCTTGTCTCTCACCTTGTTGTTCTGCTTGCCCCTTGTTTCTGCTGCCCCTTGGCATCTGCTGCTGGTAAGAGCATTTCTTAAAGCCTGTCCCTTTGGTGGGACTGTCTCCGTGCTGGCACAAAGGACACCAGGATACTGGAATCTGGTCACAGGAGTGAGTTGTAATGACATGCTGGAAGTTTTGGGTTGGGCCACATGTCCTGCCTGGTGCCCATGGGAGCTCTAGCTGTGCTTGGGAAAGGACACCATCTCTGTTTGAGGAGGTACAGCGAGTCTTGGTCCAGTTTTCATGCCAAGTTTGGGGGAAAGAAGGCTTTCCCGACTCCCTGATATTTCTCCAGTTATTTGGGTTTTGCTGCTTTATGGAATAGGATTTTTTCTGTGGTCTGCAACGTGTCCTGACACTGATTCATCCATGAAAACTTGTCTTACGAAGACCATCGCGAGTGAATTCCCAGCACTACTAAGGAATGGATGGCTTGACATCGCCTCTGGGATGTAGGATGGATGTGTAACCATTCCCTGCCTTTCTGTTTTCTTCTGTGGGTGACCTTGTGCTCTGGTCTCTCACCGTTATGTCCTCTAAAAATTAAGGATAATCTTTTGCCTACCAGGAAATCAGTGGATGTTCAGCTATCTCCAAGCTCTGCAGTGCTACTGCCTCAGTTTCCCTGTATGTATGAGGATTTACTACTTCCCCACAGGATTTGTTGTACATAATTTATTTGCATTTGGAAAATCCTCAGAGGATCCCTGTTGGAAATGCTGTAAAATCAACATGGTGGTTATTTTAATTATTACCATACTTGAACAGGACTCCTCTGCTACAGCTCTGCTGACACCTCTCTGCCTCAACCTGCCTCAACCTCTGACAATTCCTGTCCTGATCCAGCAGCAAAGAGGGATTTGAGGAATTCTCACTCCTGCCCCTTTTGCTTTCCTGTTCAGCTCGGAACAGGAAAGCTCAGGGCAATGTAAGAACCTCTGTGAAACTTCAGGCTGATGGACTTACTGATGCCATTCCAGAGAAACCAAGCTCAGCCATGTGGCCCAAGCCCAGCACTGGCACACCCCTGCTTTTTACCCCTGGGATGCAGTTGTTCTTCTTCTTCATCACTCCCTTTCATCTGTGGAGCCACTAATTTTTCCTGGCGCATCATCCCCAACCGACATCGTCCCTCAAATCCTTGATATCTCTCTATGTTGGGGGGCAGAGTAAGGTGGTAGATTAGGGGAGCAGGTAAACCCATTCCCACACCCTGCCTGTGTGCTTGGAAATCCTCCTCTACTTCATCCTCCTCTCCCTACCTTGGGGTCCCTCTTGAGTAAGTCCCTGGTGCTGGGATTGTGTCATGGAGCGTGGAGGAGTTTTCCAAGTCTCTGCCCTCTGATTTCAAAAGCTTCCTAGCTGTGTGGGTTGCTCCCTCCTTGCTTTCGCCATCGTCGCGGGTTTGAGTTGTGGGGCGGAGGGTTTGAATGTGTTTGGGGTGATGTGGACACCTCTCCACAACGCTTTTTGGTCAAATGGTTGGTTTTCTTTCCTCAGTTTCAGACCCAAAGAGGAGTTTGTTGACTCTCAGCAGTCCACACACTGCAAGTCAGATGTTATTTTATAAGACAACCAGGACTAAACCCCACTTTGAGACTGGGTAAACTGGGACAAGCCACCAGTGACGGCTGAGGTACCTGGTTACTATTTGAGTAACAGCAACATGTTTTCACCAAGCAGCCCAGGGAAAAACATCCAGGCCCTTGTCAGCTTCCCTCTGCCTCAGACAGGGAAGGCAACGGGTGGCACTGCAGCCCTGGGCAGGGTTTGTGCTACGGAGACCTGTGGCTGTGACTTTGCCTGGCTGTGACTTCAGTTTCTTCTTTCAGGTGCTTCTGAATTTCAGGAGTGGGGGTGTCAGAGCAGCAGCAGTGAGTAAATGCTGTACAAACCAGTAGCAGAAACAGTGCTTCAGTTCCAAGTGAACCCCCCCGAGCCTCAGTGAACAGGACCTGTTTCTCTCTCTATTTTTCTAGAAACACAGGAGGAGTGGAGCAGGGATCCAAACCTGCCCAGAGAGGGTTGTTACAAACCTGTGGGTTTCTCTGTGTGATACCCAAGTGGCAGATCTGGACCGTTCACATACTTCACCCGTATCTCAGAGATGAGCGGTAGCTTTGCCGCTGACTGCAGAAGTGTGAGATCAGGCCTTGGCTGCAGAGAGAGGCAGAACATCTGATTTAGATGCTCAATAAATTGTCCCCTGCAGCTGGAGAGGTGTCAAGGGGCTCTGCTGGCTTCAGGAGAGGCTGGGAGAGCTCAGCAGTAATGAGTTGGGTCCCTGCTTCAGTCCCACCACGCATCAAGGGGAACTGGGAGCCCGGTGTTGATTTCCCGTCTGCAGCTTGTCCTCTCTGGGAGATAAAAATTCATTCTGAGGACAGTGCTTTCTGCTCTGGTTGCATGGACAGTGTGATGCTGCGGAGCTCCTTGCTTCTGTCTTGTGACTGTTTCTTTTCCCTTTTCCCATCCAGTGCTCCCTCACCTTGTTTTCTGCTCAGAGGGCTGTGCTCCAGCACAAATTAATGTGCAAATTGATGCCTGACCCTTTTTTTTTTTTAAAGAATTAGGGCTTTATTGAGGCAGAAGGCTGGAGACAGGCCTCAGTGTGCGTTCACTGCTTTTGTGTATCCTCTCCTAGCAGGGTGCAGACCCTTATTTTCTCAAGTTTTCTTGGTTCTCCTCATTTTCTTCTAGGAGATACGACTGTACGTGGCAGCAGCGGGATGAGAGCTGCCTCCTGGTGCCTCCCCGTTGAAGCCTTGCTGTGATAAGCACGCTAGAAATGCCCACAGCTTCACATCTGTCCTTGGCCAACCATCTCCTGGTAGCTAAAAGCTGTCACAGGTGACCTGGTCCACCCTGAAGCCAACAGTGTAGATGTTTTGGATTCTCCTGGTGGATTTCCATGCCCTCCTGGACATGGCATTGGGTTCAGGAGAGATTTATTGCTGTCCTGCTTGGGATTAGGTGGTGAAAAGGCAAAATCCTTTTTGGCAATTCCAGGTGCTAAACTTAAAATTGAAAAAGAGATTAGAATCCAAGATTTTGGGACTCTTCTCTGTTTTTCAGGCTTTCCCACTGGCTTTGAAGGACACAAATTCCCATGAACTCTAGAGCAGCTGATCCTTGGTGCATGTCAATCAGGTGGAGCAATGTTTTTTTGCTGCTGTTGCAGGAGTTCTTGCCAAAAGCTTTGGCTCTGCTCCGTTTCTGCGTGACTTTGGGAAGGTTTCCACTTTCCCCACAGTGAATTAATGCTGTGCCTTTTCTGCTTGTCTCCGGATCAGATTTTCAGCCCTGCACCAGTGAAATGCCTTTGCAGTTCCTCTGGCTCTGCGTTGCGACATCTCTGCTCCTCCCTCACAGCGAGGGAGGGTAGGTTTGGGGATGGCTTAGTGTCCCCATGTCCTGGAGAGAAGCAGGTAGTGCTGGAGCAGAGCATCCCTCTTCAAATCATGGAGAGAACGTGCTCATCTCCCCCTGGGTGGATTTATTTAGCCCAGTGGTAGTGACACAGAGATAGCAGTTCTGGAGATGTGAAAATAGGCAAATTGTGACTTGCTTTTTGCTTCCTGTTGAGGGGCACCTCGCTAGCTTTAAGACCACAGGGTTTTTTATCTCTGGCAGATTATTTCCTCTCACTCATGTCTGCTCCAGGCCACATCTGCTGTCTGTGTGGGGAGCACACAGCAAGGATTGACATCACTCCTGTTGGCAGTCCTGCCCCTTTGCCACATGTCCCAGTGTTGCCAGCCATGGGACCACAGGACCACCAGAAGCCCACGGCTGAAGCCGGCAGCAATTTGTGGAGCTCATGGTTCGGCTGTGAAGAAGACACAAGGGTCACTCAGGTGCTTTCAAGATGTCTACAAACTCTCACCAGCTCCCATACTGTGTATTTTGGTGGCCCTCTGAGGGCTTTGCAACCATTTGGCAAGCGAGCAGAGCCATTTGTGGTTCTGCTGAGAGTGCAACAGTGTGTTTCTTGGGTTACTTGAGTAAGTCATGGATTCCTAATGCCGCATCCTGACACAGGTCTGGTGATGATTCGAGGTTTGTCATCTGCAGTTGCAAGGGGATTGGATGCTGATGTTGTCTCTTGATACCCAGAAAAGGTTTTTCTCAAACCCAGTTCTGGATCTGCCACTAGACAAGGCTATGATAGCCTTTTGGGGAGAAAAAAGCCCCATTTATTCTCCTGCCACTAACTCCCATTTCACTAGGAGAGCAGCTGGTTTAGGAGGACGAGGTTGCAGCAGTGGGTTTTGTGTGCGGGGCTGAAGCGATGCCTCTGAGCCTCTCTGCCTGCGATTGCACAACTCCAGTGCCTGTGGAGTGCTTTCAGCTTTCCCCATTCCTGATATCCCAGGCCAAGAGGAGAAACAGAAATAACTGCAGGCTGGAGGACTTGGTCGATGGGGAAGAATCCAAAGCCAGCATGTGAGTAAGCAGCAGCTCCCCGGGAGAGCAGCGCCATTCCTGAGACTCACAGGGCTCAAGAACCCCAAGTTTGCTTCTTTTGGTGTGTTTACCAGCCAAACTTGTTTCTTTTTTTTTTTTTCCATGAAAATCTGTTTATTTCTCTTGTGCTGAGTGTGTGACTTTTCCATCTGCCCTCAGCGGGTGCGGGGATCCTGTCCCACAGCAGCCAGCTCCGTGCCCGTCCTCTGCTCCCTGCGCTCTGCTCGCTGTGGCAGAGGAATGGGATGCTCCCTGCGACCTACAGTGTGTCGCCACTGGGAAAAAATCCTGTCCTGCCCTGCACAGGTCCAGCCTGCTGCAAGGAAAAAGCCCTGGAAAAGCCTTTGGGCAGTGGGAGATGACGAGTGTGCATGTCCCGGGAGGTGACAGCTTTGGTGGCACTGGATTGCAAATGCTTCAGAGCTCTGCGTTTCCAGCCACGGAGCATCTTTCTTTCTGTGGGTTTCAGCTTCACCTCTTTCAGGCTCCTGTCTCCGCACATCATGAGCGTGCTCTGTTTCTCTCCAGGCTGCTCCAGCATCACTTGTGAAGCCTTCAACGTGCCGATGGATTTCATCGGGAAAGCCCATGAGATCCAGGCGAGGTGTATTGAGGCTGGGATGGGAAGCTGGACGCTGAGGCTGGTGCTGGTTTGGAAGCTTGTTGTAAGAGATGTTGAGTCAGATCGTGTTTGCAACCTCCCAAACATCCTGCTTGAGCTGATGTTTCAGGACTTTGTGCTCCACAAGCGTATGAGGAGAACGACACTCCTTTTGCAGATGGAATGGAAGACTAGGGGTTTTCCAGGCAGAGTAGTTCAGCCTCCTCTTTGTCCTTATGCCATTGAATGCCTGCACTCTCCTGAGCAGGTATGAGAGTGCTAGTTGCTTATTTATCTTCTTAGCTGTCTATCCTGTGCCTTCCTATTGCCTCTTCCCTTGGGATCGAGCTGTCATCATCTGCATGGGACACATTCAATCACCTGCCACCTTTTTTTGGTGCTCCCTGGAAGTCTGGGCTTGCTCTGGAGGATGCTGAGCTCTGGGTGCAGCCCCAGACTGAGTGCCAAGACCCAGAGCTGCCTTCTTAATCAGCTTTTTTTTTTTTTTAAATCACCTTCTTAGACAGTTTTGCAAGCTCTGCTCAGAGGAAACCATGTGGGTTTGTTTGCTCTTGCTGCAGAGGGTTATTCTGGCTGTGCCATTGGGTAGGTGACGTGCCACCATCCTTGTCCAGTCATGCAGCAAGTACTGGGAGCAGACTTGGGAAGGGGTTTGAGGTTAGTGAAGGGGTGACATCCCCAGCTGCTGCCAGCCTGGGTGGCTCACAAAATGCTGCCCTCAAAGAAAAACACCTACTTGGTAGCTTGGAAAAGGTCTTTCCAGCCTCTGGGGAAGACAGGAATTGGGGCAGAAAAAAGGCTTCTGTAGTTTCTGCCATGTTTTGACTGTCCACTTTCTGCTTGATGGCACTGCTTTTGTTTCACATTCCCACAGCTGGGGAAAAACCACTCGCAGCCCGTGTGCTTTAGAGGGGGAAAACGCGGGTTTCGAAGTACCTCTCACCTTCCCTGCACAGCAAGGGCTGTGGTTATGGGGCTGGAGGAATGCAAAGGGTGCCTGAGTGGGCTCTCTGCTTTCCTTCGGCCGTGTTTGTCCTACCAGGGAAATACCAAACAGAACAAGGGAGATGAACTCAGCGCTGGAAAGCTGCTAGTGAAAGATCTGCAGGCAGGATTTGTGACCTGATCTAGGTGTTCCTGCTCTAGCAGGGGGATTGGACTAGATGATCTTCAAGGTCCCTTCCAATCCCTGAGATTCTGTGATTTACAGAGAGGAGATGGAGACTGGGTTGGGTTGTGGCCAGCCGTGAACAGGTCAGGGGCCCATATTTCAGTATTTCAATAAGGTTGTAGAAATACTGGAGAGAACTCAAAGCAGAGCCACGAGAATGATTAGATTTGGCAAATGGACTTTAAAGCACGCCTGCCCCAATTGTTTTGGGTTTTGTTGGTATGGGGTTTTTTTGGCATCTCTTGCAACACAAGCAAAGGAGCCTGGAGAGCTTCGCGCTCATTGAGAACTGGTGCAATTAGTAGGCTATAAAATTGTGCAAGGAATATCCTTTCTGATGCGTGCTGGAGTTGGGGTGTGGTGTATTTCTGCAAAGAAAAAGAAAAAGAACTTCAACTCGTGCTTGATAAACGGCAATTACAACCCCCTCCTCCTCCATGGGGACGAAGCGTGATTGTTGGGAGCCCAAACCCCGGTGTCGTGTGTCCCTCCCTTTCCCCACACAAACCAGCTCTCTTTGGAGAAACTCCCTTCTGCTCTGCTTCTGTTGAACTCGCCACCCTCGAGTGTTCGGGCTCTTGTGACCCTTCACCGAAGGGGGTTTTGTCCCCCGCTGTTGCAACACCGGTGCCCGGGCCCAGTCGGGGCTGCAGTGGCCTCAGTGGATGGTGGGGATGCCTTCCCGGGGCTGACGGCGCTTATTTTGGCCACGGGAATGTCTATAAATAGCCCCGTGTCAGGCCTCGATGCATTCACCGTGCCCCACACGAGTCCTCCATCCGAGCCAGCCTGCTGGTTTTGGAGCACAGAGGAGTCGAGCATCTCTCTGGAAAATCCAGAGATGACAAATATCACATTGGATTCATGTGGTTTTTTTGTCTTTTTGAACCTTATTGCTTTCCACCTTCATGATTTTTTTCCCCAGCTCCAGCCCATCTCACTGCCCAGATATGTCAGGGAGCTGCTTTGTGAATGCTTCACAGAGTTTGGTCACCACCTCCCAAACAGGTCTGTCTGCGACGCCGTGATTAGGGAGAGGTTGGTTTCAAATTATTCATTTGTGTTTCATAGCAATTGACAGGAGAGAAGTAAACACTCTATAAAAATGCCATTTTTTCCAGGGCAGTGTCACATCGCTCCTGCCTGTGCTGCGTGACCAGGGTCGGGTGCTGGGTCCATCCATGGTCTGTGCCTCTGCTCTAAGACACTTGTGGTTTCCAACAGGAAACTACAATTCCTACTTGAAAGTCTGTAGGAATTGTGGTTTCTGTAGGTGGATCCTGGAGCAGGGCAGTGGGGCCTTTGGGAAATGGCACAACTGGGTTTTGTTCCCTGGCTGGGAAAGCTATTTCATCCTGCCTTTCCTCCATGGTGTGTCTTCACCCTTCTATCCAAGCCAAAAACGCCTCCCCGTCAGCTTTTGCAAGTCTCAGCCTTTTGTCACCCTCGCCGTAGGGACGACTCCACCCAGGAGATCCTGAGGCTTGTTCCGTCTTGTTTTCTCCCTGGACACGTGGTAGTTTGGTGGGGATTCACCTCTTTGGGGCTTGTTGTGCTCCAGCAAGCCCTGTGTGTCATGTGCGAGGGGCTGTAAGCTCTTGGCTGTGTTTATTTTGGAAGAATGCTGGAAATAGCACCGTCCTTTGACACAGGACAATTGTACTGGGCACTGGTGAGGTCCCACCTCAAGGGCTGTGTCCAGTTTTGGGCCCCTCACTGCAAAAAGAAAAAAGACACTGAGGGGCTGGAGCGGGTCCAGAGAAGGGCAACGGAGCTGGTGAGGGGTCTGGAGAACAAGTCCTTTGAGGAGAGGCTGAGGGAGCTGGGGGTGTTCAGCCTGGAGAAAAGGAGGCTGAGGGGAGACCTTCTCGCTCTCTCCAACTCCCTGAAAGAACGGGGCAGCCAGGGGGGGTTGGTCTCTTCTCCCAAGGAACAGGCCATGGGACAAGAGGAAAAGACCTCAAGTTGCACCAGGGGAGGTTTAGGATGGATGTTGGGAACCCCTGATGAAAGGGTTGTCAAACTTTGGAAGAGGCTGCCCAGGGCAGTGGTGGAGTCACTATCCCTGGAGGTATTTAAAAGCTGAGCAGAGGTGGTGCTGAGGGACATGGGTCAGTGGTGGGTTTGGGCAGTGCTGGGCTGATGGTTGGAGTCAAGGACCTGGAAAGTCCCTTCCAACCTCCATAATTTTATAGTTCTATGATCCAGGAAATGTGGTGGTGTGTCTTTGTCCCTGCAGGTAGGAGCTGGCCATGGATGCATTGCCTGGTGACCAACAGCTCCTAAACTGCGACTGGGAGCGCCCGAATCCAAATCCAAAACTGCTGAGTGTGCGTTTCCCGCTCGCAGGGTCCCACGTGCACGGGGCTGATGTGGCCCTCGTGACTCTGAGCAAGGCACAGTCACAGCAGCTCTTCCTCTGGCTCTTGACATTGCAGAGAGGTAGAATTGAGCCTTTTGGGGGATAGGTCTCTGGACATCGCCGTGGGGCTGGGTTTTCCAGCAGCCTCCCCAGGACGGTGGGGAAATGCAGGGGTGACAGGTTTGTGCGGGGCAGGAGGCTGCGTGTTCCCTGCAGAGCAGCCAGAAGTAACACCAAGCCTTGATATAACGCGGAATGAGCCCTTCAAAGCCTAGATGCCTTCATTGGGGGAAGGTTTGGCTTTTCTAGGGAAGAGACATCTGCTTTTCAGAAATCTCCTGGTGCTTCTCAATGCTCGGAGACGCTGAGATGAGACAGCCACTGTTTGCTAATGGTTTGCATCCTCTGGTGATGGGAGCGGGTCTGTCCATGTAGTAGCAGAGAGGGTTGGGAGCTGCAAACTGGCTGCAGAAGGGACTGTAACAAAGAGCCAACTTATTTTTGGTGAAGGAAGGAAAGAAAAAAGAGGAAATGCTTCTCTTTGCTCATCTCTTTGGCTGCCCAGGCCTGGAGTCTCTCCGTCATGGGGAATTCCTGCAGTCGGTGATAGAGATGGGCTCCAAGTTCCTTCTGAGATGACCTCCCCGAGCTGTGTGTGCAGAGCTGGCTGAGTGGCTTTTTGGTGTTAGTGGTGAGCTGAGGCAGGGACTGGTTATTTTTGTTTTCCCCTAGCTGTCACCCAGAGCTGCGTTTCCTCAAGCCAGCACAGAGCCTGCCGAAACAGTCAGCACAGAATCCCTCCTCTGAGGGCGCCCCAGGTCTCTGCAGGTTGGGATAAGCCAGGAATTTCTGCCTTCAAATCCTGGCTTGTGTCCCATATGGCTTTGCTTCCTGCCTCAAAATGGGATATTTTAGTGAGTTTAGTGGATTTCAGGGTGAGGGCGGGGTATGTTCATGTACTTAAAAATAGGTTTTGTTTGGTGGGATGGTGGTGCTCTTGGAGAGCCCTGTGGCTCCATCTGTCCATCCCTTGAGAGATACAGCTCTAAATTCTGACTTAGCTTCTTCCTCTAATGTCCTCACTGCAGGAGTGAGCTTCAAACACTGGCTGCAGGTAGCTCCAGAAGTATTTCTTGAATAGTGGGATTTTAGGGCATTCTCCTCCCTCCTTGGGTCTGGGCTGCCTATTAATAGTGAACATCTTCTGGCTCCGCTTCCTCCCAGAAATGGAAAAGAGCTGCCGAGGTGAAATACTTTGGATCTCACCTGGGTGTTGGGAAAAAGTCTGTGGGTGGCTGGAGGACCCGCAGGTGGCTCTGCAACCAAAGCATTATTGCGTATTTCCTTCCCTGGGGGATTTACCTTCTCGACCAGACGGGACAGGGACAGGCTGAGCTGCACTTTGAGATCAGATTTTGGCCACGATTCTTCGGGCTCAGCAGTTCTTTCCCGTGTAAATGCTGGGACCTGCTCTGTGCAGGGACACGCCTGGCTCTCCCATCTTACCTAAGAGCTCCGGAGAGAGTCCAGGTCTTCAGACCAAGGGGGGTTGGAGCCAGATACATTCATATTTTTAGGAGGGTTGTTGGGAGCCGTTCTCCAGCGGCCGTGAAGTTCTCTGTCTTCCTTGATAACTTATACATTGAGACTGGATGATTTTCTGAAGGTGCTTCTCCACCTCCAGTAATAATTGAGGAGGAGAAACCAGTTTCTGGGGACGGGTCAGACTCAACAGGCACAAATGCCATCAAATTTTGTGTTTGTTTTTTTTTTTTTTTGAAATCTACTGTCCAGCCAGTGAGGTTTTGGCAGAGACCTATTGTGTCACCAAAATAATATACACAGGGATGTTGTGTTGTGGCTCAGCGTGTCACCAGCCAGAGCAAATAAACGTGGCGGTGTTCAGCTGAGATTACATCCCGGGTGAGTAATCTCCCTGCCTGAATGCCAAGTATGTGTGAGACGGGGACCTAAATAGATCCTGTAAGCTCATGGGGGCAGGAGGAGGCCGGTGGGTCAGCAGGGAAGGGATAGGGGATTTGAGTCCGAGGGGATTTCTAGGATTTCTAGCAGGTTTTGCAGAAGCAGAGAAGCAATTTACGCTGCATGGAGCCTCTGGGGGCTGTTGTCAGCAGAGCGTGGAGCCGGCGCTGACTTCAGAGCTGACTTTGTGTCCACGAACGGGTTAACCAAGGATGAGTCAAACTGCCCTGATTTTTGAGAGAGCGGCAACTCCGTGACGTGATGCGTCGTAAGAGATGTAGCCTGACCTGAGCAGGGGCAAACAACTCAGGATTAATTGAGCTGCCTTTATCCTCCATCCGAATCTGCGCTGCCCTCTGCACCCTCCAAGTCCCCGCTGCCGTGGGGACAGGCCAGCTGTACCAGCCCCAGTCTGGGGCAGCTCTCAGCCACTTGGCATCAATACCCAGCGTTGCAGCGGTTACAGGAGCTGCCTGTAACAAGAAAACCTCTGTCTGTTCCCGGGATGGTGAGAATTTTGCACAGATTTAGCATAGAATGAGGCTCCTGGACTCGGAGCATCTTTTATACCCGTAAACAACATCTCTCCCCAGCCAGCATTTCCCAGGGCAAGACTCTTGAGACCGAGAAGGGGACTCGTCATGGCAGAGCCAGAAACAGAGCTCAGAGCTCTGATTTGTTTCTGTTCTGAACTGCTTTGCGATGGCTGCGCTGTTGCAGAGAAGCCACCAAAACTCCGCTGCAGCGCTGGCTGGAAAGGAGGAGGAAGAGGAGGAGGAGGAGGAGGAGGAGGCTGTGCAGCCCAGCCTGCCTGCTCAGCAAACAGGGAAGTTGGTCCTGCAGCTGCAGCCACGCTGCTGGCGTGTCTCTGAAAAGCACACGAATCTTTGTGGGTGAGGTTCTCCCTATGAGTTACTGCCTTTAGGGTACACTTAAAACCAGTTGCTACACCCCGTTAAGTAACCTGCATCAAGGTTTAGCAATCTGAGAGATTAAAGAAAGCTGTTCAATGCTGGCTGTGAGTGTCTTGGTATCTCCATCCACCTCCTCAGTGGGCTGTAGAAGGGCGTTTCAGCCATCCCACCTCTTCTTTTCACAGCTGCAGAGCTACTTTGCTGCCTGTGAAGACGAGACGCCAGCCATCAGAAACCATGACAAGGTTCTGCAGCGCCTCTGTGAACATCTGGACCACGCTCTGCTCTATGGGTAAGCATGGAGCCTGCCCCTGGGCCTCTGGGGTGCTTTTCACCATGCTTTGCTGTAGCCTCGGCATGGGAAAGCTGTTTAGGCAGTAACTGGGATGGAGATAACGAAGCCCTTGCTTAGCCTTTCTCTGAACTTCTTTCTTCCAGCCTGCAAGATCTTTCCTCGGGCTACTGGGTGCTGGTGGTTCACTTCACCCGCCGGGAAGCCATCAAACAGATCGAGGTGCTTCAACACGTGGCCACCAACTTGGGACGCAGTGAGTATTGGCAGCCGCTGCCTTGGCTCTGAGAGCAAACCCCCGTTTGGGGACAGCTGGCAGGAGGTCCCAACGGGCCATTGCTGGCCACGTGCCCAAGGGCTGGGGCTTCAGACAGGCTGAGGCAGCCAGTGGGCAACTCCTTGCTGAGCGTGGCTTGTTTAGCTCAGGCCAAGGAGGTGGGAGTCCTGCCATAATGGCTCTAGAAATAGTGGCACCATGTCTCAGGATGGGGTCTTGGGTCAAAGACACAGCCCTGCTTCTGCTCCCCTGAAACCAAAGCCATCTGCTGGGTTCTGCTCTGAGAAGGGTTGCTGGCAGATGGGAGGTATCACCTCTTGCCCCGTCACAGAGTCACAGAATGATTTGGGGTTGGAAGGGACCTTTGGTGACCCCTCCCAGTCCAACCCCCTGCCAGAGCAGGATCACCCAGAGCAGGTCCCACAGGAACAGGTCCAGATGGGGTTTGAATATCTCCAGAGACAGAGACTCCACCACCTCTCTGGGCAGCCTCTGCCAGGGCTCTGCCACCCTCAGAGAAAAGAAGCTTTTCCTCATGTTGAGATGAAACTTCCCATGTCCCAGCTTGTGTCTGTTTCCTCTTGTCCTGTCCCAGACCCCCTCCTCTTGTCCCCGGCCCTTTAGCCATTGCTCAGCATCGATGAGATGCCCTCTCAGTCTGCTCTTCTCCAGGCTGAACAAACCCTCAGCCTTTCCTCAGCAGAGAGATGCTCCAATCCCTCATCATCTTTGTAGCCTCTGCTGTCCCCTCTCCAGCACTTCCCTGTCCTTCTGGAACTGGGGAGCCCAGAACTGGCCCCAGTGCTCCAGATGGGGCCTCCCCAGGGCAGAGCAGAGGGGGAGGATGACCTCCCTCCACCTGCCTGTGACACTCTTCTTGATGCCCCCTAGGATGCCGGTAGCCTTCTTGGCCACCAGGGTCCATTGCTGGCTCATGGCCATCCTGGTGTCCACCAGGGCTCCTGGGTCTCTCTCTGCAGAGCTGCTCTCCAGCAGGTCAGACCCATCCTGTGTAACATCTCACCATAGCTGTCCTTTTCCCGATGCTGTGAGTTGTCTGTAGTGGATGCTTGGAACCATCAAGACCGTTTTTGATGCAGGACAGTGTCCAGAGGCCTCCTCTCTGCCTGATTACCCCATCACCCCTCATCTCCCAAACCCCGTACCGGTGAGAGCGGAGCTGAGCACAGACCCCACCATCACCTCTCTCTGCACCACAATTTGAGTAAACCCTCAAATTGCGCCTGCGCTGATTCTGAGCGATTCTCCCTCCATCCCTCCTGTCTCCTGATCCCTGCTGGGAATGCCACAGGGCTCCTGTCTCACTGGAGAGACACAGTTGTGTGTCCGCTTCTCAACTGGCTGCCATGCAGTCTCTTACCCTTATTTCTACACCGAATCACCAATCTGCCCCGTCATCTCCTGCTGGCATTTTCCCCCACAGATTTCCCCAAGGGTCAATTGCTCCCCTGAAATGACAACCAATTGAGAATGAACAATCTGACGTGTTTCAACTGATGGGTGATTATTTCCAGGCTTGCTTCGCTGCTCTGGTGTTTCCCAACAGATAAATCTCTCTGCTGCTTGCTTTTCAGGCCGGGCATGGCTGTACCTCGCTCTCAACGAAAACTCCTTGGAGAGTTATTTGAGGCTGTTCCAGGAGAACCTAAGCCTGTTGCACAAGTACTACGTCAAGTGAGTGTCCCAGCTCGTTCTCATCTGGGCACTGGTTGGCGTCCGTTCCTATCAGGAACAAGCCCTAATTTGCCAGTGGGGAACAAGCACTTGATCAGGATCTGACCTTTCCTTGTGGGTTTTGCATGATTAATTTAAAGGTCCCCTATGTGGACATGCTGACCTATATAAGAGAGCTTTTATGTATCTGTCACAGTTAACTGCTGTTACTCCCAGTCCCAGATGTAACCTTTATAATCTTCCATATTTTCCAAGAAGCTGAGCTCTTGTCCGGGGACCCAGCTCCGGTGGACACCTGGAAATCCGGCTGCAGCTCAGTTCAGGACAGCACATAGCACTCTGCACCACATATATCTGCCCTTAAGCTCTGCTGTTGCTCTTAAGAAGAAGAAAACAGCAGGCTCACAGCTCTGAGGCTTTTATGTGGCAGCCGGAGACAGGCCACCAAGAAAACAGAAGGGCACTTGTAGCTCTTCTCTTTCCCACATCTCTGAAGCTCTGCTGTTTTATCCGTGCTGCAGGAATGCCCTGGTTTGCAGTCACGATCATCTGACCTTGTTCTTAACACTGGTGTCTGGGCTGGAGTTCATCCGCTTCGACTTGGATCTGGTGAGTGCTGGGTGCTTTATCTGTTTCTCTTGGCTCTGGGAGTACGTGGAGCAAGGGAGGTCCTGGGTGTCAGAGGTCCCACTGCTGGGTCCAGGCTGTACCTTCTTGTTCTTCAGCTGAAAACCTGAAGCTGCTGCTTTTAGGCTGGGAAAGGCTTTAGGCTGGGATTTTTGGAGACCCAGCAATGGGATTTATTCCTCTGCATTGTTCAGAAGATGATCGAGGCAGTTGTGGAGATGCCAGCTGTGGGGCAGATGGGTGAAGGAGCTGAGCTCTGCCAGTGCAGTACAAAACGTGGGCGTCCTTCCAGGTAAACACAAAGGCAGCAGCTCACCCTCCGTGTCGCGGTGGAGCTGCCGGATTTCCTCCAAAAGGTGCAGAAATGGACAGAGGAAGGACGTTCAAGGACAACCCCATCATTCAGACTGTGCTAATAATTGTGTGTGGCCACTCAGAGCCTGACTCACCCCATGCTCTCCTCTCTCCAGGACGCTCCTTACCTGGATCTGGCCCCCTACATGCCTGATTACTACAAACCTCAGTACCTGCTAGACTTTGAGGACCGTCTGCCCAGCTCCCTGCACGGCTCAGACAGCCTGTCCCTCAACTCCTTCAACTCTGTCACGTCCACCAACCTGGAGTGGGACGACAGCGCCATCGCTCCTTCCAGTGAAGGTCAGTGGGTTTTTGGGGATGGGTGCAGTCAGGGGTCCCACTTCGCCTCCGGCTGAGCTGCTGGACCAGGCCAGATGCTGAATGATGTAGCAAATGATGGGCTGGAAGAGAGCAAAGCGAGAAACCCAGCTGTTGGGCTGTAGGAGGTGCTGGAATTTAAGCTGCAGACATCCTCTTTTGCCTCAGACCAGGAGAGAGGACTTTCCTTTCTTGACCTCAGGCCACTTTTCCATCCTTAGGGGTGTGTTTTAGCAAAAACTGAAGAAATCTCCCCATGGAGTGAAAATCTTGTTTATCTGAACATGGCTAATAGTTGAGAACACCTTTTTTGAACTGCTTATTTTGCAGACCAGAGCCCCACAGATGCTGGAAATGGTGGGGAATAATGTCCACAGAATTACAGAATCACAGAATGCTATGGGGTTGGAAGGGACCTTTGGTGACCCCCCCAGTCCAACCCCCTGCCAGAGCAGGGTCACCCAGAGCAGGAACCACAGGAACACGTCCAGGTGGAGTTTGAATGTCTCCAGAGATGGAGACTCCACCACCTCTCTGGGCAGCCTCTACCAGGGCTCTGCCACCCTCAAGGGAAAGAAGGTTTTCCTCGGGTTTAGATGGAACTTCTTATGTACAAGTTTATGCCCGTGACCGTTTGTCCTGTCACTGGGCACCACTGAAAACAGACTGTCCCCATCCTCCTGACACCTACCCTTTAAAGTATTTCTAGGCGTTGATCAGATCAGATCAGATCCTCTGCCTTCCAGAGTCTTTCCTCCATGACTGAAGGAAGGTGGTCTCAGAGGTGCTGGTTTTACCTCTGGGGTTTTTGACTTGAGCAGCCTGATAACTTGCCACACTCACCCCCTTCTCTCTGTCGGAGAAGGCTGGTGCTGTTCCTGGTGAGCTGAAAAAACACGTGCCTTTTGCCTGCCCCCTTAACCCACTTTGGGCTGGGACAGGGAGCCCTTGCGCTGCATGAAGTGTGTTCACACGAAGGAACAGCTCTGCTGTTGCTGTTCCTAATCCCAAATAAGTTGTCCCTCTTCCTTTTTTTGATGTCAGTTTGAACAGAAAGAGATGAGGACACTCTGGAGTAGGTGGGATGATTGTGTGCCGTTAATTGGATGCGGTGGATTCAGGTGGGTCCCCTCTGAGACAAAGGGTCCACCAGCTGCCTTTTATGGGCAAGATGGAAACTGCAGACATTGAAGATGCTGAGAAGGAGTAGCCTGGGATGGGAATAAGCATCATTTTAGCTAAAGGCTTTGAAGGACAGCACTCTTTGGGGCTCACTTGCAATATCTGTGCTCGTGCTGTCAACGTGAAAGGGTTTGCTTTCAGGCACTGGCTTATGCCGAACATCCAGCGTCCCAGGTAAGTTGGAAATAGCACGAGGAACGTAGCAGTGAAAGTCACAGGAGGAAGCTCCTCTGTCCCCAGAAGTTTGGCAGAAGCAGCCATTTCAGCCTATCCTGCACCCCCTTGGATTCCCATTCCTCTCACAGCAGAACCTGTCTTGGGTGCCAGCACAAGTCCTGTCTGTCCCTGCTGACTGGGCAAGGAGTGTCACTTGGGTTTGGCCACACTCTCCAGCCTGCCTGGTGGGTAGAAGCTTAGTGCTGAAGAGAAGATGGGTTTGCAGCAGAGATCCAGGAGGTTCTGGACCTCGATTTTGGGTTTGGCATTGTCACGCACTGTTCCCTGGGTCTGAGCAGCATCTGTGATCTGTGTCTCAGTTTCCCCACGCACAGAGGGGTTTGGGGCTGGTGTAGAAATGGTGTCCCCCGTTGTGGGACCAGGATGGTGGAGGATTCCTCTCCAGGGATTGTTGCTATTCCTCCACATCGGAGGAATTTAACTTCAGTAACTATTTCACTGCTCGTCATTTCAACAGGAGCGTCTCGCTGCCCTGGGAGTGTAGGTGGAGCTGGGGATTTTAGGATCAGAGGACAAGTTTTTCCCTTTAATCAGACCCCTGGCTTTGCAAACATTAATGAGCCAAACATCACAGTATCTCTGGGAGGTAAGTGTGAATTGGGGAAACTGAGGCACAGAGCAATTAAATTGAAGCACAGAGGGGATCCCTGATTAGGTACATGACTCCAGCAGTTCTGGTTTGGCTTTCCAGCAGCTCCCATAAAGGGGCCTTCATCCTTCCCTGGCCCCGTTGTAGCTCCCGTAACACAAACATCCAGCAGGAACCACCATTAGCACAGCTGGTTTCCATTTGCATCCATGATCCCTAACTATTTTCTCATGCATTTCAGATACTGGTGGAAGATTGTTTTGTTTCTGTCCTTTCCCATCTCCCTCCCCCAAAGTCCCCCCTTCACGCTCTCCCCTGTGTNTATCCCTCGTTTTTGTAGATTATGATTTTGGAGATGTCTTTCCAGCAATGCAGACCATGCCCAGCAGAGACTGGGAAGGTGGGACATACTCATCTCTGTTGCACCAGTTTGTTTTTTCTCTCTGCATTGCTGCCACGTCGAGCTTGCTGCATGCTCCCCTCTTCGTTCCTTTAACAACCAACCGCCCCGTCTCGATGGAATTCAGTAGAGGCAGAAAGGAGTGGAAAAACCCCGAGGTGGGAGGTTGGGTGCCTCGTTTGCGAGACCATGTGTGGCGAAGCTTTTCCTGGGGTGTGCAGGCTGGCTCTCCCGGCCATTAATCCCAGAGAAGAGGGATGTTTTCCTCCCTCTGACGATGCCTCCATGTCTTCTAGAGGTGTCTGCCCGTAGCAGATGTGAGGCTGGAGTTTCGAGCGCGGTTCTGTGGCTGCTCGATACGTTACGGCCGGTGTTGGTGAAGGAACCTCTCGACCAGGTTATAAAATAAAAGGTGTAAAAATCTCTGCTGTCCTGAAGCTGCAGGCAGGGATCAGCGGCCGGCCCAAAGGAACACGATGTGAATCTACAGACCTTGCACTGTAAATTCCCTCTTTGGGGTAAAGCATGCAAGGTGCTGATTGAAAAAATTTCCTGAAAGCCCTGGAAAACAACCCAATCAATTCTGCTTTTTTTTTTTGTTTGTTTTTAAATTTGAGGCCTTTTGCCGGGGATTAATTTGGGGGGTTTTATTGTTTTCCTTGGACCCTGCTCTCCTGTGTCAAAACATCTCTCATGAAGCCACAACATCCAATGCATCACTCTGCTCAGTGTGGGTTACTGGACTTTTTTTTCTTCTTAATTTTATTTTACCACTTCTGAAATCAACTTGTTGGCGATGTCTGGCCATTATGGTCAGGAGCACGTGCCTATTTTAGAGGAACTTGTTCTCCTTCCTCCCCGTGCAGTCCCTGTGCATTTCCTTTGCACGGCACTGGGGTAGGAGACCTCTTGGCTTTCCCCCCCGGAGGAAACGCACCCATCCTTTGTAGCTAAAAGCTGGATGGAGCCTTGGGTCTGAATTGCCTGAATACTTGGGGAAATTCTGCCTGAATTCCATGTGGATGGCTCTACGGCTCTAACACGCTCCCTCTCATCTTCTCTCCTACCCTGCACGCAGTAATGCTCATGGAGACAGTTTAATGTCCCCCGCCTTGAAGCCCAAGTATGTGCCCAGAGAGGACAGCCCACGTTTCCAAACCCAACACCTGGCAAGAGTGTAGCCCTGAGTGTGTTGAGTGCGGCCCAGGAGAAGCCACAGGGCACTGGGGAGCCAAATCCCTTTGGTTTTTGGGGTCATGCACAGCCCCTGGGTGATCCAGCCGTGCTCAGGGCTGGGTTACTGTCTGCTGAAAAAACCTCGGCCCTGGGAAAGCTTTCATCCTATCCCCTACCACCAGGTTAACTTTGTGTACAAACAGCCAGGGAGGCATCACCGAGCAGCAGATAAAGTTGAGGCACTGAAAGTTCCCCGTTTTCAGTGGAACACTTTTGGGATAAAAATTTTGGACAAAGTCCGTTTTGTCTCAACAAAACTTGCGGGGTTTAGGGAATAGAAGTGACTTCCTTGTGATGATAAAGGCTAGAAGCCTGGGGCTGAAATAGCTTCTAAACCTTTTATCTTGCTTTTCATGTGGATGTTAAAAAGCTTCCTGATTTAATTTCCCTGAGGGCATTTGTGCCCCACCGTGCTGTGGGGCAGGCTCTTCAGCAGGAGCGAAGCAGCCTTCTGAAACCAGCCGTCACAAAACCGCCTTTATTAGACTTTTATAAGAGGTTTCATTTTCCTCCTCGTAAACCTACAGCCCCAAATCAGTTGGCCAGGGCTGGGATTGCCTTCGGAGGGGATGTCCCTGCCCAGCAAGAGGTTTCCAGCTGGCTTTGGGTAATGGAGGGTGCTGGAGAAGAGAAGGATGTGGGGTGTGACCTTCCTTTAACCGTGGCTCTGTGGATGGATAACTCCGAGCATGACTCCTGTAGCCCTTCTCTGCTGCTCCTTTTCCCTCTGAAGACTAACACAGGCTGAGCCAGTTGTGCTACGACCTGTCTCTGCTCCCTGCTGTCCTTGGATCCTTGTGAATGCTCTGTGTGTCCCTTCCACACACATCCAGCCCCCTGTGTGTGTCTCAGGCGAGGCGAGAAAAGCAGCCGGCTCCGTTTCTGCCCTTCTGCCCGAGAGAGCATCTTCTTAAGACCCTGTTGCAGGGGAGCAGCAGCAGTGGGGGGGGTGCAGCCTCGTTAGCTTGCTGGCATCTTGCTAAAGGAGCACCAGGGCCCCGAGACCCCTCGAGTTCCTTCCCAAGGGCATTACTTCTGAATCCAGCTGTTCTTAAACCGCTCCTAGGTGACTCAGCTGTCATTTCCAGGTGTTGCCTAAATCGCAGCGGGTTCAAAATGCAAGAGCGATGGTGGGTGACACGGTGGCCTCTCTGTCCTTCCTCGTGAAGACCCCACTGCCCGCAGCAACCTCTAAATGGCCTGAGGGCACTTTGCCGGTGGCTGGGATGGTGTCACTTGCCAGCAGTACGGTGCCCATGTAGTGCCCCGACCCTCCCTGTGCCCAGCTTTGCTTGATTTGACTCGATCTGGGTGCTGGAACCGATGTAAATCCTTCTCTTCCCTTCTTGTCTTTGCAGATGGAGACCTCACGGACACGCTCAGCTGCCCACGCTCCACCGCCTCAGAGGCCAACGGCAGCAAGGCCTCGGTGAAGAGCCCCACGCAGCGCTACAACCCCTTCAACGAGGAGAAAGCTGACGCTCCATCCTCCACCGAGACCACCCCGGTGCACGCAGCATCCCAGGAGAAGGCAGAAGCCACCCCTGAAGGAACAGACCAGTCCGAGAGCTGCACAGAGCTGGAAGTCATCAGGTAGGGACAGCACTTCCTGGCCTGGAAATGTGCTCCTGAGTGTCATCTGTCACCAGAGGCTGATGATGTGCCACCCCTTCTAGCCCAAAGGAGTCAGCATCTGTGGTGTAGCCTTTATACCACCATGAGAAAGTGGTTTTATATCTCCAGGCACCAACTGATGCTCTGTAGGTGTCAACAGAGCTGGTCTCTTGGGTCTGTAGAGCTACAACCTGGTGTAACGTAAACGCCTTTGCCTGAGAGTCTGTATCAGAGAGCTCAGAGGAAGCCCTGGGCTTTTATTTGAGGCTTTCTCCAGCTGGTGGCAGGTTTGCAGCACCTCTGGGTCTCAGATCTTTCCTGTCCTTATTTGTCAACAGGCTGTGGCTAAACCTGTTGAGGGAGATGCCTCTGCAGACCTGCTGGCCTGCATTTGACTCTTGCAGAGGAGATCCCCAGGGGTCCCTCAGAGCCCTTAAACCCAGACGAAGAGCTCAAGGCTCTGTCTGCTCACACCCAGGGTGGTGGCACCCCAAAACCAGCCCAGCAGGCCTGAGCTCTGCTCTTGCACCCTGTTTTTCCTGGGAGGGGCAGAGGAGCTGGGTTACATCGCTCCCTGCTCTCTGGCAGACTCATGAGAAGGAGAGCACTGCACTCCCTTTCCAAAAAAGAGTGACCTGTTTGGGTGCCATGGGGGGCCTGAACGCTTCTGCAGCCACCATCCCCATGTGCTCCAGCCTGTATCTCCCTCTTCTAGCAGCTGGGGACATGGCATTCCCAACTCTTCTTGAAACCTTCTCCCATCTTGCTCTCAGAGAGGAATTTCTCCCACCTCACTTTAGCTCCGTGTCCATTTCTGATCCCTTTTGTGGCTAAACAAAGCCCAAGATGCTGCATCCAGCAGCTGATACCTCTTTGGTTTGTTTTGATAAGTAGGAAACAGTGCCCGTGCCCTGTTTTTCTTGTGACAGCTGGCATGGAGACGGCGGCTTTTTGTGGGCACACACTGAGCTATGTTCTTGCTATGAGGATTTCTCTGCAATGGGGGAAAATCGCAGAGGCAGGCTGTCGGGGAAAGGTGGGAGCCTGGAAAAGTCTAAGCCTGCACAGCTGAGTGACATCTCTGTTGGTCTCTCACCACGCAGGTTAGCCAAGAAGAAGAAAACAGGCAAGAAGAAGAAAGCGAAGCCTGAGGAGCCGGTGAACACCCCTGTGCCCGTGGAGCCCCAGCAGGTCAGCGGCGACAGCGGCGTGAACGGCCTGAGCGACAGAGAGGACCCGCAGAGAGACGATGGTCCCGCTGCCCCGGCTGGCGAGCCAAGCCCGGGCGGGCAGGAGGAGGGTCGGGAGCGCTCTGCCCTCAGTCAGCTGGCTTTGCACATCCCCGAGATGAAGGACACGTCCATGGAGAGCTTGGGACAGCCCCTCAGCAAGGTGATGGACAGGCTCAACGGGCAGCTGGACCCAGGGGGTTGGAACGCTCCCCTCGAGCCCCCCGGGCAGTCCTTTCGGACTGGCACGCCAGGGGAGACCCCGGGTGGATCGTCCTCTGGCGACTTTAGTGAGGGGATTTCAGCCCCCATGGACTTCTACCGCTTTACCGTTGAGAGTCCAAACGCTGCTGCACCAGGTGGTGGCCACCATGACTCTCCAGGGCCTGGCCAACCGCCACATGTTTCTGGTAGCTCTGAGGCTCCTGAAGAAGAAAGCAGAGAGAGAGAGGCAGTTGGAGCAGTAGAGGAGGCTGGAGAGGCAAGTGATGAGCCCCAAACTGGCCAGATGGAAACTGCCAACCCCCAGGCTCTCCATGAGCCCAAGAAGGAACAGCCCAGCCCTTCCCTGAGCAGTGCCGAGGACTCTGGCGTGGAGGAAGGTCAGGGCAGCCCTTCGGAGCTGACCCATCCCTCCGAGTTCAGGTGAGGCTGGGTTTGCTCAGCAGGGAGAGCATCTCCCAAAGAATCTTGAGCTCAAGCTGGTACTTCTCCCTTTGTCCTTATTTTGGGGGGCAAAGCCCAACCTTTTCCAGGCTGAAGATGAGGCACAAGGAGGGAGGAGAAGGTCTTGGGGGTCTAACAGGTGCCCAAATCATGGACAGGTTCAAGAGGGAAGGAGACTGCCCTTCCTGAACTCACCCAGCCCCACGTCTGTGTCCATCATCTGCTCTCTCTCTCCACAGGGTAGATAACAACCATCTCCTCCTGCTGATGATCCACGTCTTTCGGGAGAACGAGGAACAGTTGTTCAGGGTAAGGTGGATGTGATCAATCTCCTGTGCAGGACCGGCCCTGTACCTGCCTCGACTGCGGGCTCAGAGCTCTTCTCTCTCTGCACAGATGATCCGAATGAGCACTGGGCATATGGAGGGGAACCTGCAGCTCATCTACGTCCTGCTGACAGATTGCTACGTGTACCTGATCCGGAAAGGTATCCCATCCTGGCAGCCTCTGTGCTCAGCTGCAGGGAAGGAGACTTGCTTGATCCATGGCTTGTCCATAAATTATAGAATCACAGAATGGTTTGAGTTGGAAGGGACCTTAAAGATCCCCAGTGCCACCCCCTGTCCTGGGCAGGGACACTTCCCACCACACCAGGTTGCTCCAAGCCCCCTCCAACCTGGCCTTGAACCCCTCCAGGGATGGGGCAGCCACAGCTTCTCTGGGCAACCTGGGCCAGGCTCTCACCACCCTCACACCAAACAAGTTCTTCCCCACATCTCAGCTCCATCTCCCCTCTTTCAGGGTCAAACCCTTCCCCCTCATCCTATGGCTCCCCTCCCTCATCAAGAGTCCCTCCCCATCTTTCCTGGAGCCCCTTTAGGGACTGGAAGGGGCTCTAAGGTCTCCCCGGAGCCTTCTCTTCTCCAGACTGACCCCCCCCAGCTCTCTCAGCCTGTCCTCACAGCAGAGGGGCTCCAGCCCTCCCAGCATCTCTGTGGCCTCCTCTGGCTCCACTCCAACAGCTCCATGTCTCCTGTGCTGAGGCCCTAGGGCTGGAGGGTGTCTCCTCAGAGCAGAGCAGAGGGATAGAACCCCCCCTCCCAACCTTCCTGGACGTGCTTCCTTTGTTGCAGCCACCATAGCTCACTGCCTTCAGTGCCAGCTCCTGCCAGTGTCCCCAGGAGCAGTGGCAGCCACGATAGGGAGCTCAAGTTGATTTGTCCCTTGAGAAACCACGAGGCAGGTGCCCTGCCGCTCCTTGCTGCCTGGGACACAGCTTGGTTTGGGGATCCATTGCTGTGGTTGCACAACGCTGGGGTCCTCCTTTGTCCCCACCCCCTTCACGCAGCTCTTTGTCTCTCTGTGTCTGCCAGGGGCAGCGGAGAAGCCGTACATGGTGGAGGAGGCCGTTTCCTATAACGAGCTGGATTACATTTCGGTGAGCGCACCCTGGGTCGGGTCAGCCCTCTTGGGGGGAGCAGGAGGCAAGTGCCAGGGAGGGTCAACCCTCACCTCTCCAGCCATGGAGGTGTGAGGAGCATCACAGCAGGGTGTTTCTGTGGGGCTCTGTCCCCAGGGAGTGTTTTGACCAGCCAGTCTTTGAGAATGGGGGACTTAGAAGTGATCCCTTCCTTGAATGCCATGTCTGCGGGGGCCCAGCTTGTTCCTACCTTCGTGTGGGCAGCAGAGCCACTGCTGACCTTCTCCCCCTGGGGTCAGAAGCCAGGTTCAGCCCTGCTCCACTGCCCCTCGTCCCCATCTGGCTTCCTTAACCGCTCAGATGTGTCACAGGTTGGGCTGGATCAGCAGACGGTGACGCTGGTGTGCACCAACCGGAGGAAGCAGTTCCTGCTGGACACCGCGGACGTGGCTCTCACCGAGTAAGTGGGGTCAGAGCGGTGAATGGTGGTGCCTTTTTTCTGGGGCTCTGAGACCTCTGCCCAGCACCTTGGACTTGGGGAATGCAAGAGGCTCTGGTGACAGCCCTTCATGACAAAGTCCTGCAACCAGAGGGGGTTTGGTTTGATGCCACTGACTAAAACCTGCAGGCACTGGGCAATGTGGACTCTGTGTCCTTTGTGCCACTTGGGATGAGTAGGGATGAGATTTTGAGTTTCAAAACACATCCCCGGGTCTCTCTGAGCGTGTTGTCAGCTCAGGGAGGTGACCTCTTTAGGGCCTGAATGGTGATACTGGGATCTGTGTTGGGATGGGTGTCTATGTCCCAGTCTCACCTGTCCTGGAGCTCAGACTTTGCAACCCCCCATGGCCTTTGGTTGATTTTGAGACCCTTTGGTCTGGGAGACCAGAGGCCCACATTGAAGGGAAGCCCCTTTGGTATGAAAGGACCTCATCGGAGACCTCTGCCTCTCAGGTTCTTCCTGCTCTCCTTGAAGTCAGCCATGATCAAAGGGTGCCGGGAGCCCCCATACCCCAGTATCCTCACGGATGCCACCATGGAGAAACTGGCGCTCGCAAAGTTCGTGGCCCAGGAGTCCAAGTGCGAGGTGAGTTTGGGTGTCACAGCCATTGCTCCACGTGGCAGAGGCTCTTGGGAGACTCTCGTTGACTTCTCCACTCGACTCTGGCAGGCCTGTGACGTGGTTGTGCGTTTCTATGGCCTCATTCACTGGGAAGACCCCATGGACGAGGCGCTGGGACCCACCAACAGTAGCTACAGCTCCACCGAGAACGCGGTCACCAAGGACGGCATCCTGCACTACAAGGCAGGGACCTCCTACCTGGGCAAGGAGCAGTGGAAGACCTGCTTCGTGGTGCTCAGGTGGGCACCAGGGCTGTGGGTCAGGGCTGGGGTCAGGCAGGGATCGGTGGAGAAGGTGCTGGGACCAGCATGCTGCCCTGGGGAGATGGAGAGGACCCATCTTGTCACCTGGGAGGCTAAAGCCACTGGTTGTGGCTGCCCAGCAGCAGGGTGGAGGGCAGGCTGGAGCGTCTGTGGGACTGAAGGCAGAGGGTGTTTGTGCAGTTCCTGGAGCTGAGCTGACTCCAGTCACCACTCTCTCATCTTCCCAAACGGCAGCAATGGGATCTTGTACCAGTACCCGGACCGCACGGATGTCACCCCGCTGCTCTCCATCAACATGGGGTAAGTGGTTGGTGGGACGTGGCACCCCAACTCAGCAGGGATCTGGGGATCAGGAGCTCCTTGAGGTGTTCAGGGGGGTCTTTTGGGGCAAATCATGATCTAGTGCATGCCCTAGGACTCCCTGCTTGCCTCTGGCTGGGTACAGATGCCCCTTTGCTTTGGCTCCGGTGCATGTAGTTGGAGATGGGCTCATTTCCTCCTGGATTTTCTACCCAACTCCATCTCTACCATGGGGTGCAGGGACTGAGGGGCATCCTTGGTGCCACCGCAGGGGGTGTTGCAGGTGGGAAACAAAAGTGTCTGTGGGGAGCAAGGGTGATGTGCAGCGCGGGGAGGGTGCAGAGGGAGGCTGTTTTCGGGCTGGCACTGGCCTCCCGCTCATCTCCATCCTCCCCCCTCTCTCCCAGCGGCGAGCAGTGCGGGGGATGCCGGCGCTCCAACACCACCGACCGGCCCCACTCCTTCCAGGTGATCCTGACAGACCGGCCCTCCCTGGAGCTCAGCGCCGAGAACGAGGAAGACATGGCAGACTGGATGCAGTACTTCTGCCAGGCGGTCTCCAAAGGGGTGAGACAGGGACCCCCAAGCACCCCTCTCCTTCTCCTGCAGCTCCCTTGGGGCACAGCCGGGAAGGAGCTGCCGAGGGGAGTGGGCATGTTGGGAGGGGATGGAGCAGGCAGTTTTCCCGAGCCAGGAGTTCTTCCCCATGGGCCACCCCATGGAGATGGGGTTCCTTCATGCCAGATTTTAACCCTCCTCCCTTTCCCTACCCCGTGCAGGTGATCCCCCAAGGAGTTGCCCCTATGCCGTGCGTCCCCTGCTGCCTGGTGCTGACAGACGAGAAGGCTTTCACTTGCCACGAGGACTGTCAGACGAGCTTCTTCCGCTCGCTGGGCACCGCGGAGCTGACGGACATCACTGCTGTCTCCACAGAGGCTGGCAAGGAGTACTGTATCCTGGTGAGCCCTGGTGGCTGTGGGACCAGCCGGCTCTGGGCTGGGCGAGGACCGGGATGGTAACACCCAACCTCTCTCTTGGTGTTTAGGAGTTTGCTCAGGACAACACACAGTTCCTGCCCCCCTGGGTCCTGTATTTTAGTTGCACTACAGAACTGGAGAGGTTCCTCTCAGCGCTGAACGCTGCGTGGAGGAACATCTACCAGGTGAGCGTGTGAGGCTGAGTCACACCCTTCCTTGGGAGAAGAAGGGCAAGTGGGGACAGTGGCCTGCGAGGAAGGACTTGGGTGAATTGTTGCCTGTGGGGTGAACCCAGCTTTCCCACAAGGGGCAGAGGAACCTCGGGGCTCCTCTGTGTCCATATAACCACAGGATGTGGGAATGCAGAGCTTGAGTCCCCTGGAATGTGAGCCAGAGCTGGCAGGAGGGGTGGGGAAGAACCTGGCTCAGCCCTGTCCCCCTCTGTCACCCGTATTTATGACACAGGCAACTTTCCTGCCATTTTTGAGGTGGTTTTACAACAAGGAGGGGGGAAGTGGCTGTCGTTTGTTCCCCTCCTGACCACCCTCCACGTGTGTTTCAGGTTGACCTCCTGCACAAGGCCATTCTGGACGCCGCCATCAAGAAGAAATGCGAGGATGCTCAGAGCCTCATCGACAGCGCCTGGCAGCGCAGCGACAGCCTCTGCCGCGGGCGAGCGGAGCGGGACCCCTGGTGTTAACCCCGGCCAGGGGCAAGGACGGCTGATGGGGGCCCATTTTTGGAGAGTGGGGCCGGTATCCGGCTGCCCCGCAGCCAGTTGGCCCCCCCTTAAACCCTCCTGCCATCGCTCACTCCCCTCCAGGAACATGCCTGCAGGTGCGGGCCCCGTCCCCACCACGCTCTCCACCCAGCTGGGGACATCCAGCGTGTTTTGGGGAGAAACCAGACGTTTCCCCACGCTGGAGGCAAGGCCCAGCTCTGATGGGGGGGAGCCTGCGCCCCTCATCCAGCTGCCACAGGGCAAAATAATTTGCCTTCCATGGAATAATATCCCAGGCGTTAGTCAGGGGGAGGGTGGGAGAAGGGTGGTCTGGGGATGAGCACCCTCCGTGGCGGCCGGGAGGGGGACTGAAGACGTGTGCTCTTTGTAGAACAGGGTCGGGCCATGGAGGTGACAAGACGGGGACACTAAATTGCACCCGTGCATGTTTTTTTTCCTTGCTAATTACAATCTCTGAGTTTGGCACCGCTTCGCCGCGTCTTCCGACGCTGGGAGATCTCAGGCGGGGCCACCGGACATCACCAAAACCCCCTCTCCAGCCCGTCGGTGAGAATTTCCAGGCGAAGGAAGAAGGACCGGGGCCAAAAAGTTGGGCCTTAAATATCCCAGCAGGGTTTTAGGAGACCTCAGAAAGTGGTTTGAGGTTTGGACGCTGGCCCTGTGTGCCGGAGGAGAGGAGATGGAATCCCAGGTTCTCCAGGTGTCTTAAGGGACCTTGTTGTCACACGGCTGCCACCAAACCTCTCCCCATCTTGGCTCGCTGCATCCGAGGCCAGCGAGGACCCGGCACCGCTTGCCCTCTACAGCGAGGCCCTTTAGGGCACAACCCCAGCTTTTAAATAATAATAATAATCTGGAGACCTTCTCATGTAATATATGTTCACGGGGCCTTTTTCTGGGAGGAAACGTACGTGACCGAATGTATATGTACATACATCTGCTTCCTTTTCCCCCTCCCCAAATAAATACCCATTGGTAACTCGGATTTGGCCCTAATGCAAATTCCCGGGTCGGGGGCTGCCCTTCCTCCTCCTCCTCCTCCCCCTGGGATGATGGAGGCTTCGCTTCGGGGCAGGGAGAAGGGAATATTTAGAATGAAGAAGAGGAGGAGGAAGAAGGGGGGGGCTTAACCCCAGCGGGGCAGCTTTGCAGCTTCAACCCTGAATTATCCCATCCCCGTGTTCCATCCCTGTTTGTCCCCGGGTCCGGGAGATAGTCCCAGTCTAGACAAGGAATAAACAGCCCCTGGGCCAGCCCCTGGCAGCACCCGCCTTCCCCAGTAACCCTCGCTTTTTGGGATCGAAGAGGGGAGTTTGGGGGGG
>VXBJ01003724.1:97979-114685 GCA_013400055.1 Nycticryphes semicollaris
GGCGGCGGCCGGGAGCCGGGGCAGGGGCGGCGGGCTCGCCCCGCGCCGCGCAGCATGGTGCGGGAAACCAGGCACCTCTGGGTGGGCAACTTGCCGGAGAACGTGCGTGAGGAGAAGATCATCGAGCACTTCAAGCGGTGAGTGGGGAGAGGGAGGCGGCGGGAGGTGGTGGTAGTGGGGGCGATCCGCCGGTCCTTCCCGCGCCTTCGGGCCGCGCTCCCCACCCTGCCCCCGGGGAAGCTCTTTCCGCACCTCCCCTTCCCTCCGCGTGAGGAAAACAAGGGGCAAAAATCCATAAAAACGAGGGGAAAAAAATAAAAAGTAAGGGAGGACCGCGGGGGACCGCGGCCTGCGGAGAGGAGGAGGAGGAGGAAAACAGGATCGCTGTAAATAAGCCCCGCGCCATGGCGAGGATCGGCCACCGAGGGGCCGGCGGCGTGGACGGACCTGCCGGAGCCGAGGGGAATATTACAACAATCATAATAATAAGGAGAACAGCAACGACAACGACAACAACAACCGGCTGAGAATACACACCCCAGGAAGACGGAGGAGCAGCAGCAGCGTGTCGGAGCTGGGCTCTCGGTGCCGAGGAGTGGAGTCCACGCCGAGCGGGTGCCGCGGGGGCAGCCTGGCCATCTTGCTTCTTCATGGCTTTTTTACTCTTATTTTTTTTTCTTCATTTAAATTACTCAACCTTTGGAAAAACTTCAATTTTTTTTTTCTCTTTTTTTACTCTTCTTTGGAACCACCCTGACCCTGAGGATGCTGCGTTTTTCCCTCCCTTCTCCCCCCCTCCGAGGTGCAGCGAACGGTGGGAACCAAAGTACCCGAGCTGCGAAAACGTGACTTAAAAAAAAAACCCTAAAAAAATACATATATGTATAAAAAATCACGTAAATCCACGAAGAAAAACCCCGGATCCCCCAGGCGGGAAGCACTCTGGACTCTTTATTGGGTTTTGGTTTGTGTTTTTTTTTTTTCTCCCTGTTTTTTGTTGCATAGATTAATCCCGCTCATAAGGAAGTAGTAGCTGTTTGCATGGTTGTATTTTTTTCCCTCCTCCCTCCGTCTTTTCGAGGGAGGAGGAGGAGGAGGAGGTGTTTTCTTCCACCCTCCCGCCCCCCCCCTCAGCTTCAGCAACACCTTTTTCCTCGGGAAACGCACAAAGTTGATACCCGGCACCCTGCACTGGAACCTTATTTTTAATTATTTTTAGTGGAAATAAGAAGGTAAAGAAGCCAAGGCTACTGCTCAACTCACGGTTGTTTTTAATACACACCTCACATCCCCCCCCCCAAACAAAAAAACCCCAACCAACCTCAACCACCCACAAACAATAACAAAAAAAAAGGATTTTGAAGCTTCCTTTAATCTTCCTGCGTTGGAAAAATGACGGAGCGTCCTTAATAATGAGTCACCATGGGAAAAATAGATGCGGTGACACGGGGAGGGGGGGGGGAAAGGGAAGGTCCCCGCCGCTGCAGGGGAAAGAGAAGGGGGGCAGCCGGGCTTTCGAATGGCGACAGAGCCCCATTTGGGGTTGGAGGGGACCCCTGGGGTCACCCCGGGGTGCGGGGGACAACCCCCGGGGGTCTCCTCCCCTCCTCCTAGCCTGGGGGGGCAGTAGCAGCGAAGCCCCATCTCGGTACCGCCGGGGCTCAGAAATTGCCTTATTTTAGTGAAGTTTAACCTTTTTTTTGGGTTATTTTTCTCCCACTCCTCCCCTGCCCCCGCCGAGCCTGCAATCACCACTCGGTCCCTGCCGGGTTGGTGGCTTTGCTTGGCCATGGGTCCGGGTTACATACAAAGGCAGGGGTTTTGAGGAGAAAAAACCCTGTTCTGGGGGCAGCTGTTTAATTCCAGGCACGGCTGACTGAAGGGACAGCCGCTCTGAAGTGGAAATTTGACATTCTTGGGGGGTTATTTTGTCCAATTCTTCTCCTTTTTGTAAGATGTATTAAAGCAGGGAAAAAGTTGCTATGGTACTGTTGCTTAGAGATGGATGGGAAAAAATGGCAGGCGCTGAATTGTTAAATGCCTTTTTTTTTAATTTATTTCGGTTGTGTTTTTACCTTCCTGAGTTTCGGTGGGAGGTTTGGGGAAGATTTTGCAGCTGGTCGATCCCCACCCCTTATTTCTGTAATTTCTCGCTGCTTTTCAAAACTTGATTTTTAACTGGGATCTGGGTGTTTTGGTGACGCTGATGAAGTTAAGGCTGTGAAAATACATTTTGGCTGCGGGTGCTAAAGGGTGGGGGGGAAATGACACGCTGATTCCACAGCCCTTTTGTTAGGGGCGGGTGTAAACCCCAAAATATCGGTGTGATGGGGGTTTTGGGCTGGATGTGTAGGTGCTGTAGGTGGACAATGGAGTGAGGCGGCCTTTGTATGGTGGTGCTGGGGGGAAGGGACACGCTCCACCGGGATGGCATGGCGGGATGCGGGAACATCCCTGGGGAAGGCGAGGTGGGATACGGAAGGTTCTCTCCCTTGGGAAGACCAGTTTGGTTTGGAGAGAAAGTCTTTTCGGCTGGAGCTGGGCTTGGTGAAACCCAGTTCCCACCCATCCCCCAGCCTGGAGAGCGCGGGGAGAGGCCGAGCTGCGGCGGCGGGGACAGGATATTTGGGGAAATACGGCTTAAAAAAATCTCAGCTGGGAGGGGTGGGGAGTACTGTGTCGTCCCCCCCCTAAAGCCTCCCTGCGCAACCCACCCGAGTGCTTTGTTTTCCCACTGAGCTTAGGAAATGCTGTCGTTTCTACATTAAAGGCAGTCCAAGCCCTCTCGCTGTTGCGCCGTCTCTGCTGGGGGGCAAGTTTGAGAAACAACGACCGTTTTCTTTCTAAAGAAGCCAAAATTCAAGGAAGGCTCCAAAAACTTAAACCCCAGCAGCCGAATTCAGCGGTTGCTGGTTCCCTCCTCCCCCATCAGTCAGCCACGTACTGTGGGAACCTTGCTGGGGTTTCCAGCCTCCTGGGTCATTCTTCAAGGGAAGGGATTAAGATGAAAGACATTTTGCTGAAAACCTGTTTTTATTATTTTTAACGAAACGCCCTTGATATCTTTTGTTTGGTGTGAATTGAAATCCCGTTCTCTACTTAGGGATTCTCCTCTTGAAGGAGAGAATATTGAAGCTGGTCTCAAGAAGTGCTGGCTTAAGTCTTATTTTTTTTTTTCCTTAAAAGCCCTTTTAAAAAAATCTATTGTCTTGCTGTAAGAGGGGATTGCAAAATAATGCTTTTCTGTGTTTTTTAACGGCTTGAAATTGTTACGGGCTTTCTGCTCTGTACCCAGATACTCCCTTTTGAGAAACTTTTTTTTCTCCCCTGCTGTATTTTCTTTCAGCTGAGTTATTGAGGCGTTGGGGAATACGAAAGCCCTCGGTGCCAGGAAGGGAGACCCGCCTGTTAGGATGGAATAAGCGGCGGATTCGTGGTGGGAGGTGGGAGGGGAGAGCCTGGACGCTGGGGGAAGCGGTGGTAGAGATCGTTTGGGTTCTCCTAATTAATGCTGGCTTGACTAGCAGGGGGAAAGAAAAAAAACAAAACCAAGAAGTCATTCCCCATCATTGAAACAGATGCTCGGCAGCTTGCGGAGCAAGGCGACTAAATATAGTAACAGTTGTCCCCAGCACAAGTGCTGGCCTCCCATATTACTACTTCTTTTTTTCCCCCCTCTCTCTGTTTTCTTCCAGTTATCTGAAAGAACACGGATTTGTCCCTTTATTGGTGTTCTAAAGGGCTGAGAGGAGTCAAAGCCTCTTAATTATGAGCCGTGCGAGGTGGGTGTGCCACCTCCTATTCTGGGGCGGAATTGAGACCTTCAGAGAGTCGGGGAGAAAGCCCCAGATTTTGGGAAACAAATGTGCTCCTTTAGAAACAAGTTGGGGATCGGAGCAGTGTCGGAGAAGACAAATAACCATTAAGGTTTCTTTGGGGAAAATGTGCTTTTCCAGCTTCACCTTGTTCCAATTTGTGTTTCTGCGTAGGGTGTCTTCTGAAGGAGGGGTTTGCGTTTTAAACACCACTGCTTTGAGGAGTTGCTCTGCAAGAAAGAAAAACAAACCGGCATAAGGGCCAGCGAGTGTTTGTTTTCAGTAACTTGTAGAAAACATTTGGTCAGTTTACAAGAAAATGTTTTGTCTTGGTGGCTGGGAGCGTAAATTCAGCCTGGGAGCATGAAATCCTCCTGCTTTCTCCTCCGTATGTGACCACTATGGACTAAGATGGATTTTGGTTGGCTCTTGGAGAGGTTGTGAGCAGGACAGAGCTGCTTTGATCCCCCAGAAGAAAAACCTGGGGGTCTGTGGAGAATCCTGGGTGTTAGCACCATTTCTGGTGCCTTTTTCCCACGGGTGGCACCAGGGGCTCTCGCAGGGCCCTTCCGCGGGAACGGGCTCAAGTCACAAGACGTAGGGCTCTGATTTTTCTAGTAAAACTCTCAAATATGTTCCCCAGCTTCTATTGCTGATAATGCAGGAATAGTTCATGGATATCACCACGGCTACAAATGCGTGGATGGTTACACTGAACCGGCTTTGCCTGTGGAGAACTCTATCCAGCTGTATTTTTATTTCAGGAAAATACAGAAGTCAGGCTTCAGAATGAACTATTCCTGTTTTCTTTCTTGATTCATATAATTTTGAAGTGGTGGTGTTTCCATAGCTGAGGTATTATATTAGCCTTTTTAGTTCAGAGCCTTTGAAGAGAGTGGAAACGCAGGGTTTATGCCCGTGCTTTGCTGAAGCAATGTCTACAACGTTGGGTTTGTTTGTGCCACGTCTCACAACTATCTCCAATAAGATAATCTTAGTTTCGCAGAATAGAAAACCCAAGGAGATGATGGAAAGACATTTGGTTGGGGGATTAGGGCAAGGGGATTAAATTAATTGCCCAGAACCAGAAGGAAAAGAAAGGTGTGGAAGACACGAGGTGACTCCTGCCACCTGGAGTCTCGGTCGGTTCCTAGTGAAAGTTGGCCTTGCCCTGGGTGTAGGTTCATCAGCCGGGTGGCTAATTGGGGAGATGATGGTGCTGGTTCTAGGGGTGGCTCCTGTCTTTGTTTTTGGCTCGATCTCCTTTAATAATCCTTCATGAAGCATTATTGGGCCACGAAGCAGCCCAGGCATCAGCTCTGGGGTGTCACGGAGCGATGTTTGTCCCCAGCCACCTGCAGAGACTGAGTCAGGTGGAGGAAGGCTCCCCAACAGGTTACGATTCCCAAATCCTCTGCCTGCTCTGGGTTCTGCTCTTTGCATGCACCCGAGGTGGCAGCTTGTTGACGCCGCGCTGGCTGAGGAAATGCCTATGTAATTATTTCAAAGAAACTTAATGAAAAGCTGCGGAGAGCGTAGATTTGGGCTAAGCTTCTATTAAGTGTTTTTATATGCTGAGCTGTGTTAGAAAGATAAGTGGATGTCACTTGGTTACAAAATTCTGTCATCTGCTGAGCCTCTCTGCCATTGTTTTGTCTCTGAAGTTTCTTCAAAGGTCTTAGCTGTATTTGTTTGAGATTTGATGAGAGCGACTTATGTTGTCGCTGAGCTGCTCCAAAGTGAGGTTGGCTTTTGGTATTTCTTGTCCTTACTCGAAATTCCTTTGGTTCAACGACCAAGTAATCCTGGCACCCTTTCCTGCAGACTTGCATCTTGAGAATTTACCAGCCCTTGTGAGGCTCGTGGTGGTACTAAATCCATTCATCGGCTTTGAACAGAGGACGAGAAAAGGCTTGAATTTGTTTTGTGATAGCCTTGTTGGCTGGGTTGGTTGGGGTTTTTTTTTTTCCCCCTTCTTGCTTTTCATAGGACAGAAAGTCATGCCAAGTTCTCTGGCAAGTGACCTTATTGCAATCTTTAAGGTGTGTCCAAAATTAGGTCCTTGTCTTTGCTGAGGGCAAAGAGGCGCTCGCTGGCCTTTCATAAAAAGGGAAGAAGTAAATATCCCGAGGAGCAGAGGGCAGGTTGCAGATTTTGGACAAGTTGGTGAGTCAGGATGAACCTGGGGCTTCTCTGGAGCTTTGTTTTCATGAACCAATGTGTTGCAACTGCAGGTTGTAGTGGTGGTGTCACACTGTCGTCAGCTTGTGAGGAGGAGGAGATGCCTTTTGACCATGAAGACACAGCTGAGAAATAACAAATTTCAAACCAAAGCTTTCTGAAGATGTTTGGGAAGGGGCAAGACTTGAGGGTTGGTTTTAGGCTACTAAACATTTTGGGAGAGTTGCTGGCAACCAGGGTGTAAGCTGTTGAGCTGCTGGTGGTGTGGCAGTGTTCTGGTTTTGGTAGCTACCGAAAATAAGCCCTTGTGAGATATTTTGCTTGTGTGTTTTTTGGGTTTTTTTGTTTTCTTTTTTATTAAGCTCTGTGAGCTTGCCGAGATCTGAGAATACCCTGAAACCAAAGACTGCAAAGGCAAACATTCCCAAACAATGAACTGGGGAATAAACTAGAAAATATGATTACTCTCCATAATAAGATTTTGAGTTCAGCTGCGTCTTCGGCGTGCTGGTTTAGAAATCCGGGGGGAGGAATATGAGCCCGGAGATGGAAATTCACAGTGGAGAACCAGCCTCGTGCCTTACCTTTGCATGAGTCTGTGCAGTGTTCTGAAGGCTGTTTGAACAGTCCATGAAAATCAAGACAAAAGCTGCATTTTCTCCTTGCCCGAGCTCACAAGTCAGTAGTGTTTCCCACCCCGTACGCGCTGGAGTAGCCCAGGAGGCTTTGCCTTTCTCTCTTCCTGGTGAGTAATGGCAGCTCTGGTCTCCTCCAGCTTGAAGGAACCTCTCTGGGGTTGTTCTGCAGCAATATATTAAGATGTGATGACGACTGCTGTAGGATGAATAAAACACAGCAACTGCTTTGGTTTCTACATTTCCATAGTTATTGTTTAACCCACTAACGCTGTGTAATCGTCCCCTGTAATCTGTAAAATCCTACAGTGTGAAGATAACATCCTTTAATAAAAGAATAAACATTGTTAGGAGGTTTTCATAAATACACCAGGATATATTCCAGGGCCTGCTGCAATCTGAGCTGCTGACAGGAGAGGTTGGGTACGAAGGCAGCATCTCTGAATTGGGTTGAGACAACATCCTCGGGTTTGGGTAGCGTGTCCTGTGGCGTTGTGTGTGGCTGGCTCGGTACTATAGTTTGTAGATTCATATCTTGTCCGAGGTCCAGGCGTTCAGGGCGACTCGGGGGAGAGTTGCAGCACCATTTGGATGTGAAAGGAACATCAATTTTCCGCTCAGACAAACTCATCACGGGAGAAGAGCAGCAGTCGGTCCTAATGGCCAGTTTCTGTTTAAAGACCCAGACATCTAAGAACAAAAGGCAGCTTTTTGTTTTGTTTCCTTTCTCTTCCCCTTTTTAATTAAGCTTAGTAACTTAAAACTGAATGCACATATTTATTTATTTATTTAAACACGCTCAGATCTGAAGTGTGAGCTTCCAAATCTGATCAAAAAGCCCTGAATGGGCTCTCATCTCAACACGGAAAAGCCGGATGACATCTCCAGAAGGAGTGTGAATAGATGATCTGCACCTCTGTCTGTTGGATACTGGTGGCTCTCCACAGATGGAGACAGTGCTGAGTTGTGTGTGTGTTCTGTTTGGGTAGAGGAATATCCAAGAGGAAGAGCTTGTGTGTGTCTTCTGTGGTGGGAACTCAGAGCCGGGTTCAACCCAAGTTGTCACGAAATTGTCAAGAGTTAGAAAGGACCTCTAGGGATCATCCCATCCCACTCCCCTGCCAAAGCAGGGTTGCCCAGAGCACATCACTCAGGACAGCATCCAGGAGGGGCTTGAAGGTCTCCAGAGAAGGGGACTCCACACCCTCCCTGGGCAGCCTCTGCCAGGGCTCTGCCACCCTCACCCCAAACAAGTTCCTCCTCAGGTTCAGATGGAACTTCCCCTCTTCCAGCTTGTGCCCGTTGCCCCTCGTCCTGTCACTGGGAACCACTGAGAAGAGTCCGGCTCCATCCTCCTTCAACCCACCCTTCAGATCCTTGTGAGCATGAAGAAGGTCTCCCCTCAGCCTTCTCTTCTCCAGGCTCAAGAGTCCCAGCTCTCTCAGCCTTTCCTCATCAGGGAGATGCTCCAACCCCTCCATCATCTCTGTTGCCCTGTGCTGGACTCTCTCCAGTAGTTCCCTGTCTCTCTTGAACTGGGGAGCCCAGCACTGGAGGCAGGATTCCAGTTGTGTCCTCCCCAGTGCAGAGCAGAGGGGGAGAATGACCTCCCTGGACCTACTGGCCAAGTTCTTGTCACAGAGGTGATCGGGTACCCACTCAAAGCTGGGTTTGAAAAGATCTTTCAGCTCAATAAAAAGACTGCTGCCAGAGTGTAAGTGATTACACTAAAAAAAGCAAGAGGTGAATCACCTTCAGTTTGTCAACAGATACAAAACCGAGCCGGTGGTGTTTTCCATCCTTGGGATTCGTTAGGAGTAACTTCGTGTTGCTGTTGCAGATTGTCCCAACTGCGCCGATGGGGTCTTTGGTGAGATGCTGCCGCTTCCGCGCGGCACAAAGCACCGAGCTGTGGTCCATCTGCTCCCGCCGCCGGTGTGAATAACCCCCCGTCCTCATTAACAGCCGCGGCTGCCAAAAAGCACACAGAGCCTTATTTAAATGTCCCCTCTGTAGGCTCTCTGTGGCAGCTGGGGGAGACCTGTAAGAGTTAATAGGGCAAAATAAGAAAAATAAATGGCCAAGTTGGATGTTTAAAGTAGTCGTCTTTGGAGGGAAGACCAAAAAAAAAATCTTCCGGCCTCATTAGCATCCGAACTGTGAGGAGAAGAAAAGCTCAGGATGGATAAGTATCTCCCTTGTATACGTAATCAACGTCTGATTTAATTTCAGGGGGTCTGTGCGTGTGTGAGACACCGCTCTTGGAAAGGCAGCTAAATACGCATCCAGACAGCGCACAGTAACCTCTTTGTAATCAAAGTCTAAAGAAACCTTTGGTCGTTTTCTTGCCTCTAAAGCCCCGGGTTGGAAGCGTTAGTAGCAGGGAAGCTTTGCTACGTTTTAGAAATGGAAAGGTTTCAGCGCTGATGTGGTAGATGATAACGCTGGGTGCGGGTACGGTGAGATAGCCGTTTTTTGGCCGCAGCTGAGCTTCAGGAAACATCTTTTCCTCCCCAGCCGTTCAGAGATTGCAGGGTTGTGCTGGCAGTTCACGCTCCGGCCTACCTCGTCTCAGACTAATTTTTGTAAAGAAGCATTTAAAGGTGAAGCTGCTCACTGAGACGGTGTAAAATTAGAAAGCAGCTTTCCTGGGGGTTACGGTGCTGTCTGCGGTTGTGTTTTGGGATGTGATGGTGTAGCTGGTGTGTACAGGAGGAGCCCCGGGGGTCTGGCGGTACCCCCTTGCCTCTCTAGAGGAGGTCAGGATGGTGAGGCCTCCTTCAGGCCAGCTCGTAAAACTGAGGTGAGAAACGAAGAAATCGAAGCCGAGTTTTCAACCCCGGCTTTGCAAAACCTTGACTTGGAGTTGCATCAGAAGAAAAGCCATTAAAACGTGGCTGGGTCAGGAGCTGGGCTGTGGAAAGTTTTGATCTCTCGCCTCTGGAGAAGGCGCCTGGAGCGCAGGCAGTCACCGCAGCCAAAACACCCGCGTGTGTGCCCGGCTCTCACCGGGCGCTCCTCGGCGGGGAATATGAGTTTCCTTGGGCTGACACCTGGCTCAGGCCGAGCATCGCGCTGCCAGTTGGGTTAGTCACAGGAACAAGCACTTTCTCCAAGGCCACGGTAGCGGTGAGTCACCAGCCAACAAACTAAGGTTGGCACATCTGTATTTGGGTGAGCAGCTGGCGTGGCACTGCAGGAGCGGCCGGCTTAGGCACAGGGCTTTGTGGAGGAGGCTGGGCTGGCTGGGAACTGACTCCTTTTTCAGGGTGATGGGACTTTTTTTTTCCCCCTCCCCGGTTTCAAGATCGTACCCTTTTAGGAGTAGGTGAGTTTTTGGGGTCTTGACTTGGATGTGGTCGTGAGTCCTTGGATCTGAAATGGAATGCTTTAGAGATACAGTTTAGCGGTGGATTTTGTCAGTGTTGGGTTGATGGTGGGACTCGATGACCTGAAAAGTCCCTTCCAGCCTGGGCAATTCTGTGATTCTATGAATTCCAAGAACCTCTTGGCTGAATTGAGGCCGGTCACTTGTTCCAGCCGAGTTGTGGTTCAAGAGGGAGGAGTAATCCAGTCATTCAGGGTGGTCTGAGAGACTGCTGACCGATAAATGCTCTTTTCTTCTGAAGTACCATTTTTAGGAAACGTACAAAACCTTGGAGAAGAGGATACAAAGGCTGGGTTTGAGTAGAGAAGCGGGAACCAGTGAGCACCAAGGCTTAGAAAGCTTTAAGATGATACATATTTAAAGTACTCTGCAGCATGGCAGGGAGACCGTAATGTTATGACTCTGCATTTTCCTCCATCTGCTGCCGAATACATGCAGAGCAGGGCTTGGAGAAGCAGATCTGAGATGGGGAATTACCCTTTTGTAACGATAAAACTTGATTAACCGAAAGATTCCCCTACAGCTGCGATGCAGCGCGTTGTTAAAATCGAATCCGAATGAATCCTAAAATCAAGTCACACAAAAGAACAGGCTCGAGCGATTCCTGTGCAGAAAGCTTCTTATGGAGCCTCTTGCCACTGGTGTTTTTGAAGCAAATCTGCAGATTATGCTTTAAGCTGGAAGAAAAAAAAAATGCCCCGGAGATGGAATTCAGCGGCTGCGTGTGTAGCGTGTAGTAACGTGATGGCACAGCACATCTGGGTAGGCTGGAGGATAAAGAATGCCAGGATTTGATCCAACACAGCTAAACATGCAGAGTTTCTACCCATTTTTGTAACCTCTTCGGTCGTATTTATTCTCGTCTGCCTGGAGAGCAAGGTTGATGCCGTCTGGCCATGGAGAATATCTTCCCTAATCAATTTTGAAGCCGTTAGCGCATTTCAGCTGTACTTCAGGGCAAAGAGGGGACTGGCAGTCTCAGAGATGCGACGTTCTTTTGAGTTTCATGAAAACAAGCAGTTTTAATAGAGGAGAGAGAGCTGATTAGTGGCCCCATGGAGAGAAAAGCTGCAGCGAGAGCGCAGCCCTTATTAGACATTAAAGAATCCACATGGGAGAGAGGTGTTCCTGACCGTGGGAAAAGCTGCAGTGGGAACCGGCAGTTATTGGACGCCAGAGAATTCGACCTCAAGACATGCATCCATAAGAAATGAGTCTTCATTAGTTCTGCTCACAAAGCCACTTTGATTTATTTTTTTTAATTTTAGTTTTTAATAACGCACACGCCACTAAACCCTGCTGCGGATGTGCGAGAGCTTCTCCTTAATTGTACGGAGGCGACAACGAGGAAGAGTTCCTTAGTACCAGAGCTCCGGCCTCTTTGGGCTGGCCCAGAGGTCCTGCCAACCAGAAACTTGTGTTGTTCAGTGGCATTTAAGCAACTTCAACTGGGTAATTTTGCGTTGAGCCCTTCGTGACGGTCGGGTTGAGATTCGCCTTCCGCCGGCGGCCCGTCTGATGCAACCCTGGGTTCACCTGACGTGTGCTGACTCGGGCCAGGGTGTTAAATACAGCCCGGTGAGACGGGGCTGGGGACGTGCTGAGGGGGGGGTGGTGGGTTTTTTTTACAGCTTCGTGTAATCCCGGTGTCCAAACCCTGGATCCATCTCCCCCTCGTGTCACCCTCACCAGGCTGGAACGTTGCTAGGGCTCCTCCTGCAACGCTGCTGCTGCATGCTCTGGGGGTGTTGCAGATTTATATCTCGGGGAACGGGTGTATCTCATATTCAAGTTTCACCTGATGTGTACACGCTAGAACAGTTTATCTGGGGCAAAATTCTTTGTCACGGGGCTTGCAGAAAAATGTCCCGGTATGTTGATGGTTGGAAGAAAAAGCTGCTGCCAACAGTAGCTGCCGTGAATAAAACACCTTTAAATATTCTCTTTCTTCTCTCTCTGGTGGTACATAATAATTCCATTTGTATATTAATACCTCAGCAGTATGCTAATGGTGACTTTGCAATAAAGACATAAATAAAATGTCTTAATTAGGAATCGCTCTTACATTCTGCCTTAAAATGGAGCTGCAAAGCAAGAAGCAGGCGCTTATTTCAGCACAGAGTTATCTACTGGACCATCTGATAACGTCCAGCGTGTTGCTCTTAAATAACAGAGGTACCAGAAGCACCAGTGAATGTGCCCGTGCTGGCTTTTTAATTTCCTACTTTGTCATCTCTCAGGGAGAGATTACGAGGGCAGACAAAGCCCTGGCTGTTTTCGGTGCGTGGCAGGAACACGTGCTGTATCTCATTAACAAACACCCACCCCCCCCAGTTTGTGTTCGGAGCTGGGAGGTTTCCCCTCGAGCGCTGCTGGGGGCTGAAGGGAGCTGAGAAGTCCAGGAGTGGTCTGGGCTGGGGTTCGTTTGGGTGATGGGAAGAGCCAGGAGCATCACGTTGAGGTTTTGCCCCAGCCACGTAAACGGTCCGTAACCTGCCCGATGGTTTCTGCTCCCGGATTTCGAGGTTTCCCTGGAGATGTTTATTGCTAGGTGGAGAGCTGCGGAGAATGCCCTCAAGAACATTGTTTTTCTCCCCCCCCCCAAAAGGTCGCAGAGCCAATAAAGATCACTCTAAACAGGTTTTAAAGCATCTCAGATTGCAATCTAGAAAATTATGGCAGCTCGGTAATTAGGGCATGTTTCTGAATCATTGCTGTCACAAGGTCTGTTTCTCGGGATGGCTTGAAAACCAGCGCTCCTTGTGATACGAGGAGCTCTCATTTTGCCTGGCTTTGGGAAAGTAAAGGTTTCCAAAGCCTTCCGTCGTGTGGATTTATCGCTTGCTGATGAGCTTTCCTACTCGTGATCATCCAGAACGCTATCCCGGCTGCTCACCATCACATCATATTGTTAGAAACAGCAATTTTGTGCCGAGAAAGGTAGAATTGGAGAGGCATTTGATTTGTTTTATTTTTAGCCATCTTTTAAGGCGCTGCAGCAGCTGGAGATAAGGAGAGCCAATACCATACACCGCATCTCCTCCGGAGGCGGCTGGGAGGGCTCCGTACGTTGCTGGCAGCCTTTGTGCTGGTCCCCTTGTCCCAGTGGGGTGCCTCAATTAAACCTACTTCTTCAGAAAATTGGGGGAGGATCAGGTGTTTGGAGGCGTGCTCCAAAATGCTGCTGTTGGGCTCCTGGAAGGGGTGTGTTGCATATATGTTTATTAGATAAATATTCGCAGTATTTTCACCACAATCCTGAAGAGCCTGTTTTCAGGATATGACTGAAATGCTCGTGGGTGGATGTAGGGGTTCCTGGTGTCCCCAGGGTTGTGGTGTCCCCGGCTCCATGCGGAGCGTGCTCTGTGCCCTTGGGAACGAAGGCCGCTGCCTCCAACCAGCCTTGGGTCAGGCCCTGAGTAATGAGATGTCACGTGGAGCTCTTCCTAGTAAATACTGATTTTGGTCTCCCCTAAGCGCTGGCACAGGGCAGTGCCCCTGTGTACGTTGCCATATTTGTCCTTAAGCTCGTTTCTTGTTGGAGATATCGTTGGACAAATTTCTCCGGGGCCGAGCGACAGTGTGGGCAATTGTGGCTCAGCAGGGAACGCGACCCCGCGTTTGTTAACCTGGGTTTGAGGTGTATTTTCCAGGAATCTGGAATTGCTGTTGTTTCTACCGAGCCACATTTCAATTCACGTGCATTTATTTTCATCCCGTAGACACTCCTTTACAGCCTGTCCTCGGTTTTGCTGTCAGTTATAGAGCCGATACTGGATTCATGGCAGGACCCAAACCCAGCGGTGCATTTTGAAGTACCTTTTGTTTGGGTTCCTTTACTCCTCTCTATCTGTAAACTCTCAAGTTGTCTTTCCACGCTGGGCAGGTGAAGGTATTTGAGCAGAGATTTTGAACTGCTTGAAGCAGAGTGTAATTCCAAGGACCAAAGACTCGTGCTGCTCGGGTCTGAAGGTGGTGAAATTCCATCTCTTACCACTCTTGTTGTGAAACTCCCTTTCTAAAAAGTAATTTGGAAGTACGTAAATATTTTTGGTGGCAAGTAAAGTATGTGTCTATAATGAATATGAAGCATGGAACATGGTGGTATGTTATTTTCTTAGGGCAAGCACATTATAACTATTATATGCTACATTTTATTTATTACAGTAATGGCCTCATGATCAACTATAAAGGCTGTTTGAAGACACAAGTCCCTCGTGTTACTGGTTTAGGAGCTTTTCCAGGGGTGAATATGTAACATGGCTTTTGGTGGTGGTGTGGGAGGGAGAGTCCCACAGTTCATGTCCTGAGCTGATCCGCTGCTTTTCTGGCCTCTTATTTTTGCGTACGACATGGATGGGAAGTAGGAACGTGTCACTGCTGTGGTGGGCCAAGTGCTTGGGCCGAGAAATGGATGTTTGTGATAACAGAAGACCCCTGAACTGATGCTAATGGAGTTGAGCAGACATGGACAGCCTGGCTGAAAGGTGCTGAAGCTGCTTTCTGGCAGCTTTAATCTTTGCCCATCTCTCATTTCCCTGCGGGGTGTGTGTGTGTGTGGAGGGGGGGGGAATACAGGAGCGGGGTAACCCCCAGCGTGTGGTGCGTTGGGCTGGTCTGGAGTTAGGAACGAGGAGAAGAGACGCAGACATCTGGGGAAGTATTATTTCAGGTCACATTATTTTGTTATGAAATAACAACCAAGCAAGAGGAACGCGATTGGCCAAGACCAGCTTCAAGCTGTGCGAGCGTTTTACTGAATAGTGCAGGCCGGGGCTCGCCTGGCTGAGATCATAGTGGGGCAGGAAGGAGCTCGAGCATGGCACGGAAAAACCATCCCTGCCTTTCAGCCGGCTGAAGATCTGGCTTTAGTCAAAGTGAATCCGAGCGAATCTGAAATATTCAGGTGTCCCCTGCTCTACCGGGGACATCTTGTTAAATCGTGCTCTTAATGAGCGGTGAGGAAACGAGCACAAAAATCTCCTTGGGTTATTTTTGAGCTCGCGGTGCATCTCGGTAGTATCTGGAGCGTGATGTTGTGTGTATAAAAATATGGTGAACTTTTCGTAGACCGGGAGGTAGCTGACCTGCAGAACTCTGCGGGAATGAAAAACGGCTGGGTACAAAAGGGCTTGGTGTGCTCGGGGGGAGCTCAACGTGAGACACAGGGAGGGGATGTGATTTAAAGCGGGATTCAGTTTAAATGGAAAAAAGCGAATCTCCCTGATTTCTGCCTGCCTTTTCCTGGCGTGGGTGATGTCGTCCTGTCAAGGTCCTAACCAGTTCATAAAATACTGCAGCTAAACGGTAACGTTTGCTTACTAAATATTTGCTGGCTGGCTTTCTCCTGGTCTCTCCTTTGTTTAAAGTGTTTTTGCTTGGGAAAGAAAGACTGTGTGGGAAAAACTGTTTGGAGCGAGCACCCGGGGTGAAAGGGTTAATTAGAAGTGGAAAAACAAGGGTGCTGGGTGCGGATGCCCCCCCGCACAGGGAGGGTTGTGGGGTGACTTTGGCAGTGTCTGGGTGACACGTCGCCCCCGGGGAGGAGGAACCGGCCCTGGCCTTGCATTGGCGGAGGTTTGGTTTCCCAACCCGGTAGGGGAGGAAGAGGAGGGGAGGAGGAAGGGCTGGAGAGCCAGAGAAACACGCCGAGCAGCCATGCCAAGAGCCCAGAGACATTTCAGCTGTTTGATTGTAAGGTGCTTTGATCTACAGTGAATAAACCGATAATGCTTAAATTATGAATTCCTTTTCTTTGTCTGGGAAGCTGGATTAGCCGGGCTTTGTTCAAGCAGTGATTATCCAGCAACTTTGCTTCTTTTTTTTTTTTTTCCCCGGAAAGGCCGCTAGATCCCTGTTTTCAGCTGGGTTCCGGGATGGTGGTGCTGTGCTGGTGGAGGGGCTCGGTGACAGAACAGCTCTCCCTCCTCCTCCTCTCCTCCGCTTGAACTGTAAACCCCTCTGAAAACACACGGCCTTGGCCGCCTTCGTTACCGCGCGGAGCTAATGATTAATCGGCGTGAGCTGCAGATGGGAAGAGGCACCAAAAAGCCTTGTTTTGATGCAGGGTCTGGGGATTCAGAGCTGAGGGAACGAGCCTCTTTGTTTTCTGTTGGTTCTGCCGGCGGTTGTGAAACGCAGCCTTCTTGGAAAAGGCTGACGCACAGGTATAAAGATGGGAGGAGGCTGAGGCTGAGAGGAGTTTCCAAAGGTCGCGGCGATGCCTCCCCTCCTCTTTTGTCCCCTCTTCCCAGCCCTCCGCATCCGGACAAAGGTTGCTCCTCAGAGCACGATCGCCTCCATCTTGCCTTAACCCCGTAACCAAACACAGCCTTTACCGCCGCCTCTCCTCCCCCAGCCCTCCAGAAAGAACCGGGCTGGGTTTTTTGGGTGGTTTATTGGGTTTTTTTTTCTCGTAACGTCTTATTCTGCTGCAGTAAAGCCGCCTGGCGATGCAGCACTGCAGATCTCCCCTCCGTGTCGTCCTCCTCCCGGCAGCATCTGCCAAGACGGGAGCAGCTCGGAGAGACGCCAAGGGGTGGGGACGGGTGGGATCAGCAGACAGATTAATCTTCGCGGTGGGGGACCCAAGGACGTGTGTGATCACAGCACCGCGGTGGGGCACGGAAAATGCAAACCTTCCTCTCCCGGCAGCTGTCCTTGAATACACAGGGCTCTCTCCTTCTC
>VXBJ01003724.1:144185-168948 GCA_013400055.1 Nycticryphes semicollaris
GGGGGGGGGAAGGACTAGGAAACCGGTGAGGGCCTGGTTAAATGAGCTTTATTGTGACTTTGATGTGACATGCTCCGAGGATGGGATCTTCTCTCCGTTTCTGCCTCGGTTTTTGCGTGACGGTGGGAAAATTGTGTCATTAGTGCCCGTCGGTGAGAAATCCTGCAGGTCCCCGGCTCGATTCCTGGGCTCAAGCACTTCCAGCTGCTGGAGCTGATGCTTTGAAACAGCGAGTGTATTTCCCCGGGGTAAAACCTGACGCATCGCAGTTTTTTCACTTAAAACTTGGACCAAATAACTACCAACCTGCTTCAGTTCTTTTTTTAATACAAAAACGTCAGGGAGGTTTTGTTGCCGCGTTAAAACAGCCATGAGGAGATTGGCAATGGCATTGAATATTGCGTGGTAAATAACGCAAAGAGCCACTCTCAGAGGCTCTTTTTTTCCTATGGGGAAAAAAAAAAACCCCAAAACCAAACCAAAAAGCAGCATGGGATCATTTATAAAGCAGTTGTAACATAATTCATGGATACAAAGGCACTGGCTGAATTAAATTGATGTGTATTCCCGTTGTGAGCTGCGTACCTGGTTTTCTTTCTGTTACGTTCCTTGAAGAGACGCATCCCTGAGGTAAATACCCCACAGCTCCCAGGCAGATGGTGCAGTCGTGAGTCAGGTTGTGGAGTATCTGCTGGATCTGCCTCACTATCTTTCTGAACTGGCTGATCCAAAGGCTGTATAGCTTCAATCTCCACTCCAGGTGCCTCATCCCAGCCCTGGAAAACTGCTCTACGCAGTATCCATGTGGTAATGAAGGAACACTGTTTCTTCTTCATCTCGCACTGGATGTCTCTCAGAAGTAACAGCCACACACTGCCAGCTTTAACGACGTAAAACCTCGTGTGCGTAGTTACTTGGGTTTAAAAATCAAGGCAAAGAGAACAGCCGGAAGGTTTTGACACTGGCAAAATTCGCACCCAAAATGGAAAAGGCTCTTCTGGGAACACTGAGATTTGGGTTAAACTGAGTGCAGTCACATTTCAGAAGGAAGACCAGTTTTCTCAGTGTCTTTCATGGTGCTGTTAAATTGGTAAAAGATAATGTTTTTATAGTACTAATGTTTATCTGTCGGTTTAGATACAAGCCTTAAAGATGGACTTTTCCACGAATTCAAGAAGTATGGGAAGGTGACGTCGGTGCAGATTCACGGGGCTTCTGAGGAACGGTATGGACTGGTGTTCTTCCGACAGCAGGAGGACCAGGAAAAAGCACTAAATGCCTCGAAAGGCAAACTTTTCTTCGGCATGCAGATAGAAGTCACCGCCTGGATAGGACCAGGTAAGGCCCAAGCCCTTCGTGAACTGGAGGCGTGACCGCTCTGGGCATATCTGGGGGCTGTTGTAAGAGGCAGAGTATGAGTAGGAAATGGTAAAACTGCTTTTCTGCAGAAACATCATTTAAAGCAACTGGGAAATCTGCCAGAATAAATTCCAGAGTAAGAAGAGTGGATGCTCTTAGGTCAAACAGGGAGAGAGTTCCAGTCCGGAACCTCAGAGGAGGAAACCTGCCATCCTCTCAAACAGTGGGATCTGCTGGAAGAAACGATCTCATCTTCCAGGTCTCAACTGAACAGAAACTGAGCAGAAAACAGCAGGTGGTGCAAGCGAAGCACTGAGTCTTGACAGGCTCGAGTTTCCTGCTTTTAATTAAAGCAGCTAACGATGGCTGCGTTTGAGGTTAAGGCAGCACAGCCCGAATAACCGACCAGTGGAAACTGTAGCATTGAGGACGTGTTTGTCAGTCTGTCCTCCAGCTGCTGGTTCAAAAATGGATTCATGAAAACTTCTTCCATGTGCTGTCCTACCCCAGCAGGTACAGAGAAGCCTTATTTAAATTCATGGCAGGCATTACTACTGGTTAAAATAAAAATTCCTAGAGAAGCAGTTGGAGAATGCAGCTGCCTCTGACCTGAGGATGCTCCAGTTCCTCAGCGCTTGCCCAGGGGCGCGATGCAGAGCTTTCAGATGCCGTGTAAATAACACAGTTCCCAAGTGTAGTTGTGCTGCCTGTTTTTGTCAGAGAGGCTGGTTACCCTCCTTCAGATCGTATCTGCTCCTCAGGAAGTAGACTTGAACAAACAAATCGACGTGAACCGAACCCCTGTTAAAAACACCTCCCAGCGTCACAAATTTCTGACTCTCTTTTGCTTCTAGAAACAGAAAGCGAGAATGAATTCCGTCCTTTGGATGAAAGGATAGATGAGTTTCACCCCAAAGCAACGAGAACTCTCTTCATCGGCAACCTGGAGAAAACAACCACCTACCACGACCTTCGCAACATCTTCCAGCGCTTTGGTGGGATAGTGGTACGTGAATCCTCTACCGCGTGGGGTGTCGTTGCCTCTTCTTGCTGTACAGACCTGTAAAACGCTACGAGCGGTGGGAAATCCCAGCGTCAGTCTTTCTGTATTCATCTGAGTCATTCGTCTTGCTCCAGTGTACCTGAAAGCTTTTCTTTGCATTTAGATCTTAGCACACGTGTATCGAGGGGATAACTTAGAGGTAGAAACAGTCCTAGGAGCGTTTACCAGAAATGCAGCTTCTGCTGCCTTTGCAGAAGAGCCTAATTAGGTAATTGGGTGTAAATCCACCTGGTGTTATTTTCATGTTGAATCAATGCGACTCTGTGAAGTCTCAGTTCCCCGTTGCTTTCTGAAACAGGGGGTTTAGTCGCTGCGTGGGGGAAGTAGCCGTCGGCTGTCACCGTCCGTGCCCTGGCAATGGGGCAAAGAGGGGACATCGGGCACAAGGATTGGTGACAACACTGGTGGGATTGGGGTTTTCAGCAGAGTGGGTGTATCTGAAGGAGACAGAGTGGCAGTCACACCCCTCTCCTCACGCTGCTTTCTATCAAATCATGTCAGTATTTCATTTAAGAGAAATCTCCTGGAAAAGCAAAATAATTCTCCATGGTTAGTTTAATTAGTTCAGTCTACATTTCAGCGCTGATCATTTGTTTTATCCACTCCATGTACAATATTCTGGTGGCTGTGGCTGCTTGTGAACATGCTGTGCCTTATTCGTTCTGCTCTGAAATATTTCTGTAAGCACCGAGGTATCGGTCATACGCACTGGGAACCCTGTATGTACCTTCCCCCCCCCAAAAAAAAAGGAAAAAAGGGGGGGGTTGTTCTGATGCAGAATACAAAATGTGCATTTTAGGCTGTCTGGCAGCTCCTGTGCATCCAGCCTCCCCTCTTTCCTCGATGTCAGCACTGATTTATGAATTCACATGGTGGCTGTGGCTTAAACCCTTCTCTCTAACCTTACACCAGCAGAGCTGGCCCGATAAAGATGCTTATCACAAGTAGTGCCCCGTCCTGGAAATTAGCTTTTCTGGGAAATAGTGCCGTCCTGTCGACATTATTAATGGGTTAGAATTCGGCAGCAGCACCGCCTTGCACAATTTCCATGAAAACTTACAAGCTCAGGTGCAAAAGAGACTGGTTTTATAACCTTTCCGGTGGATAACGAGCAAAGTAATGATATTTTATTTGCCTGTCAGAAGGAATTGCTTGCCCAGAGTGAGTGGTCAAGTACAATTTGCCATGGTTGCAATCGTGCTACTTCAGACTCTTGGAAATGCAGCCCTCTATTAGTGTTCCACTTAAATCATTAGGCCAGGGCTATAGAAGTCCAATAGTTGTGTAAATCTCCCTGTTTATTTCTGTTTTCCCAGACAGAGAGCTCTTGGGTGAGACCGTATCAAACCGCTGCCTTGTCCCTAAATTTATTAACCATGAAATTACTCTGTCCTGGATGTTGGAACGTTTGTGCTGAGATCCCGGCGCTGGCGTTGGCGCGTAGCTCCCAAAGGAAGCTCGGGCTGTTGAAAGAACCCAAACCAAACACTCCACCTTCTATTTTCAGATGGGAATGAATCATGGTATCAGGAGTTTGTTCCGAGGCTCTGGGTACATTTCCCAGTACTAGTGCTGAGCTTCAGTGTTAACCAAATGCCGGCTCCAAGCTTGTTGGGTTTTTAAAAACCGATTTAAATTGGCCTTTATTAGGCTTTTGTAGCTTTCTTGTGGCTGTGATTACTTTTGAACAGACCCGTGGTGGCCTGGGATCAAACACCAGCTGTGGCAGGAGCTGAGGGACTTTTTTACCTTGGCCACATCGGTGCCAGGATGGCTCAGGAGACGAGTCCAGCATCGCTTTCTGTTTCTAGGAACAGGATGGATCATGTTTGTTTGGAAAAGGAGCCCCGCTTGGCTCAGAAATGAGGATCGGAGCAGGTTGTTTTCTCTTGAGCCTTTGCGAGGGAAAATCAATCTGTGTTTCTTTGACTGAGTTGTCTCTTCTTGACGTAGTATTAACAAATTAAAGCTGCTGTTTGTTGAACAGGTCAGGCTTCACTTCTGCGGGGCTGGGTCTTAAATCTGCGTTACGAAAAGCTTTCCCGGCGTGGGGAAGGATTTGGTTTTGCCATTGAGTGAGAGACAGCAGAACAGTGAAGATTTTAACCGTCTACTGTTGTTTAAATCCTCCTTCTGAAGAAAATATTAATTAAAGAGTGCTTGTTGTGCCATGTGTCGCTCGGAAAAAAAAGTCCATTTGGATCTAATTGCCTCTGTTGAATGTCCTTTTTGGCCTGTTGCTGACTGTCAATTTTTTTTGCTTTGGTGTTTCCCCCCCCCCCCAGGATATCGACATAAAGAAAGTGAATGGTGTCCCTCAGTATGCATTCCTGCAGTACTGCGATATCGCGAGCGTGTGTAAAGCAATTAAGAAGATGGATGGGGAATATCTCGGAAATAACCGGCTCAAGGTAAAGAAACCCTCCCCTGGACCGTATCCTTCTCCTTGTTACTTTTGTTCAAGGCATCATAAGATGTTTTGCAGCAGCATTGTTTATGGAAGTAAGATGGTTTTTAATGTGTAGGTCGGAGTGTGATGCTTTCAACCGCCACAGTAATTGGGATTAATTAGCATTTTCGTTGGCTGTCTCAGCCAAGAGCCCCAGGACGGAGTAGATTTGGAGATTGACGTTCCCTGCGCTTCAAGGTCCGCGTCTGCGAGGCTGCACTGGGAAACTGGACGGGTGCTGATGGCAAACAGGGGCTGTCTGTCCCCAGAGCCACCAACCTGTCACCTCTCAGAAGCTTTCAAATTGCAGAAGAAACAAATGTTGGCAAAAGCTCCATTTGTTTAAGCATCACCGAATTATTTTCATTAATTGCTGTTTGATTTTTTGTCTTGCTTGCACCTGGGCGAGACGCTAATTTTAGAAACCGGGTACAAATGCCTCGTTTTCTTCAAATAACGTGTTAATTAGGGCTGCTCTCTTCGGTTAGCGTAACCCTTGCCAATTGTACTGACGGAAGTTTTGCCCTTTTGTGTTCAGCTGGGTTTTGGGAAGAGCATGCCTACAAACTGCGTGTGGTTAGATGGGCTTTCCACAAACGTTACGGATCAGTATTTAACTCGACATTTCTGCCGATACGGGCCGGTGGTGAAGGTAGGTGGGAGGCTTCGGTGTGTGCTTTGAAATTGTTACTGGTCTTCCTTTCTTCCCATCCTGTCCTTTCGCCCCCCCCGCCCCCGCCACTGTGCAGGGCGTTATAGCTCAGGTAGAGAAATCCTCTCCGGGGTGTGATTTGGCCGACAGGGCTCTATAGCTTTGCATCCTCTCCATGCGATCCCTAGAGCAGTTGCTTCTGGTGTTTTGGGAAAAAAAAATAAAAAATATATATATATGTGTGTATATATATATATTTTGAATGAGCCGAGATAATGAATATTGGAAATGATTTGTTGCTCTTGTGCAGTACAGTCTCTCCCCAACAAAATATTTTTTAGACGACTTAACACCGGAGGAACAGCAGTCTAATTACGTAGTTACACTCATGCATGCTAATTCTGTAATTAGACATTTATATTATTTTTTATCAGTCCAAAAAAAAAAAAAAAGACTTTTAAAAAAACAATTAGGATAGTCACACTGACAGAAGTACGTGAAAAAAGAGAGAAAGTCACTGAAGGTGCAACATACCCATATCAATCACAGGCTGGGAGTGCGTTACCTGCCCCACTTTGGGTCAGTACTAGAGATTTCTGCTTAAATTTAAGCATGTGAGGTGTCCTGTGGAGTTCTGTTGGACATTGATGTGCTTAAAGTTAAGCAAGGTGCGTCAGTCTTCGCAGGATCAGGGTCTTGCCTCCTTCAAGGATTTTTGTGGGTTTGTGTTGCAGCTTTGACATTCTTTATTGTCACTCTTGTTGCTTGAAAAACAAGTTGATGTTGCTGAAGGAAGGTAATACTTAGAAAAGGGGTGTTCAGCGTCTGAGGAGTGGTACTGCAGACTGATAACAAAAACTGGTTCCATTTTGGGATTAACTGTTCCCATTACCTTTTTTCCCCCCTAAAACACATTGGAAAATTTTCAAAGCAAACCTGAAAGTAAAGAAAGAGAAACTACAAAACTCAGTCACCAAAGGAAAAGAAAAAAAAAAAAAGAAAAGAAGTGATTTAAAAGTAAAATACAGAAAAACAAAATAAAGGCGTAATATACCTCAAGCCACAATATCCACAATTCAAAGCAGTCCCGCGGCCTTTTATTGTCTCTTCATTGCAATATGCCTCATCAGAAAAGCCTGGAAATTTACCTTGCTACAAATTATTTCCTTACTGGTATCCTCATGACTTAGGATTTTGTTGGGACTGACGTTAAGTCCTGTGGATGAGGCTCTTATTTGGTTTTTGTTTTGTTTTTTTGTTTTTTACAGGTGGTGTTTGACCGCTTAAAAGGCATGGCCCTGGTTCTCTACAATGAGATTGAATATGCACAAGCAGCTGTAAAAGAGACCAAGGGGAGGAAAATCGGTGGGAATAAAATTAAGGTGTGCAGAATGACCTCCAAAACAAACCCAAAAAAAACCCCCAAACAAACCCAAACCAAAGAGAAACAAATTGTATTTAGGCCTTACCCCTTGAACGCTGGCCTTTGCAGGCTGCCAGGCCAGAGGAATACGTAGCGGGACGCGCACGTCCCAGACATCAAAGGCTGAAACTGATATTTGTTTTGTTTTTCAATACTCGGCTTATCAAGATGTTAGGGGATCTTGAACCGCTACTTATAAAGCCTTTTTCCAGCATTCTGCTGTTTGTTTCACTGAACTTGTCTCTCTGAGCTCCTGGGTGTTGGTGTCCGTGTTAACCACCTCATTTACCCAAATCCAAGGCAAACTTTTGTCCCTTTTCGGGTTAGAAAAGTGAAACCTGATGGGAGTGTGTGTGTGTGAGTTCCTCTGGGATGACACGTGGCTGCGTTTCAGCTGCTCCGTGCTGACGTCCAGGCCGAGGCCGTCAGCGGTGGCTTTTGCCACAGCTCCTTCCTTGCCACAGATTTTAAAAGAAAATTTAAAAATAAACTAAAATATTGCTCTATAAAGCAGATACAAAGTCCTTTTGCCTGGAGCGACGTTTAGCATTTACAGGGATGTCTTGGATTTGGGTGAATGGGGTAATACCTGTTACGACTGTCCCATCGGTTCCGCTGACTGGGGACGGGAGGTGTCAGCCAACCCTCTGAATTATCTTCCTCCTCCTCCTTCCTTCTCTCCTCAAGAGTGGGTGACGATTCCAAGTGTCATCTCTCACCTGGTGCATTAACCCAGCAACTTCCCACCCCTTTGGGGTCAGGAGTTGGATAAACTGGAGTTTCTCAGCGCGGTGGTTGAAGAGAAAGTAGCCTTGACGTGCAATAAAACGTGGGGTGGCTTGGAAAGTCTCACACCTTGTGTCTGGGGGTGTTGCTACGTCGCAGTTTTGGAATGAGCAACACCCTTCATCCGTGTATGTCTGTGCTCCTCTGCTGGGGGTACACGAGTGCCGAGGCTGATTTAAATCAAAAAACAAAAAGAGGAACTAGAATGTTAAAAATACTGCATTAGGTGACATGCACCTGTTAAATCCATTCCAATCCTTATTTTTTCCCATCAGCTATGCCATTAGCCGCTTAGTATTGTCACCCTTGGCTAGAAAACAGCAGCTTTCGAGTAGCTGGAACAGGAAGCAGCAGTTCAGGAGGTTCGGTTCCTTCCCCCGGGCAAAATAACGTGGAGGTTGGAACAGATTAATCCCTGCTCCAGCACTGCCTTGAGATAAAAGGGACTTTGGAACTTGTCATTGGGATCCTAATATTGGAAACGTCAACACTACGATAATAATGTGTATTTTTCCTGCTGCTTTACTGAACAGAAACCTCTGGTCTTGCAGCTACAACACCACACCCCAGTGAGGAGGCTGTTGCATAGCTCCACAGAGCTACTGGGAGTTAAGAGAGAGGGAGGTGTCTTTATTCCTGGGGATCCACAGGGCCAGTCCCGAGAAGCGCTTGGCATATTTTTTTCTTAAATATTATCATCCCCCGTTTTCAGTTCTGCTCCCATCCCCAGGCTGCAGCAGGCAGGGAAATGTCAGAACCTGATTTCTCTCGCTGAACCTGATTTCCCCCGCTTTGTTTTTCAGGTGGACTTCGCAAATCGAGAAAGTCAGTTGGCATTTTATCATTCCATGGAGAAAACGGGTCAAGATATCAGAGACTTTTACGAAATGCTGGCGGAAAGAAGGCATGTATCAATATATTACACTCCCTAATCTTCCCAGTGGCGTCTTGAGCGCAACTAAACATTCTTCAGGGTGTAATAATTAAGCAAACACTTCACAGAATCACAGAATAACAGGGACTGGAAGGGACCTTGAAAGCTCATCCAGTCCAATCCCCTGCTGGAGCAGGAACACCCAGAGCAGGTCACACAGGAACGTGTCCAGGTGGGGTTTGAATGTCTCCAGAGAAGGAGACTCCACAACCTCTCTGGGCAGCCCCTTCCAGTGTTCCCTCACCCTCACCCTGAAGAAGTTTTTCCTCCTATTTCAGTGGAACCTCCTCTGTTCCAGCTTGTACCCATTGCCCCTTGTCCTGTCATTGGCCGTCACTGAGAAGAGCCTGGCTCCATCCTCCTGACACTCACCCTTTCCATAGTGATAAACATTCAGGAGGTCACCCCTCAGTCTCCTCTTCTCCAAGCTCAAGAGACCCAGCTCCCTCAGCCTTTCCTCCTCTGGGAGATGCTCCACTCCCTTCAGCATCTTTGTAGCCCTGCCCTGGACTCTCTCCAGCAGTTCCCTGTCCTTCTGCAACTGAGGGGCCCAGAACTGGACACACTATTCCAGATGGGGTCTCACCAGGTCCTTTTTGGTTTTTTAAACAACATTTTAGCATATTTTTAAGGTCTTCTAGACTTTTGGGTGGTTTTTTAAATTTTCTTCAAACAAACCTAGATGGTCAGACTTAAACTGGTTGGATGGAAGCAGGCGGGATCTCAGGCATCTGCGATGCAGTTCCTGAAACTCAGGGCGAAGGTTTGACCCGTCTGCGTGATCTATCTTTAGTATCCAGTGACTGTGACAGGTCACCAGGACACAGTTGTGAGTCATTCATCATTTCTTAAGAACGCAAGGAATAGCTGAGCTGTGATGCCTTCCCGTGCCCTCGAAAGAAATGCATACATTCAGCAGTGTATATATAGTCTGATAAACCGCTGGTGCTCATCTGAGCAGGGAGTGACATTCCATCTCCCACCCACCCTTTTTCAGCACTTTAGTTCATTTACTTGATAAAATAATAAAACGCAAGCGAGGCTGCAATTTGTTCTTGTTCTTTTTGAGCAATTTGACAGGAAAAACGTGTTCTGTGTTGCTGCTCTTCTGCGGCATCTGTCGTCACGGTGCCATTTCTGACCCGCTCCAAAGGCTTGTGTCCCCCCCTGCACGGCCACGTAACCTCTGCATTTTGTGCTTTTGTTTTTTTAATCTCTAGTGGGTGAATAACCACCCCTGGGTTTATTACTGATGGCTACAGTGAAGGCTGAAAAGGGGGAAGTGTTTTCTTTTTGCGGGGGTGCAGTTTTGTTCCCTTCAAAAAGCAGCCTTAATTGTTAGGGCTCTGCTTTAGCTGTGAATAAGCCCAGCGTGATGCTGATTGTACCTGGGCGCTGGATAAATCCAACACTTAGTTTTGCTTTGCAGCAAAATAGCTTGGCCTAACACATGTACAAAAGTGCCAGATTTAAAAGTGAAAGGGGGTGGGGGGTGGGTGTGGTTTGAAATTGGCAATCAGGATTTGCATAATGGCAATAAATGTGTGCACTCCCCAGTCCTTGCCAGCTGCTGTGATGTTCCTGCGAGCGCTCAGGAATAATTTCCAAATGAATTAGGGCAAATTCAGAAAAGAGAAGTGCGTTATCGGGTGTCCTTTAACGCGCAGGAGTCAGCTGGGCTTGTCTTCGTCGGGAAATCATTCTGAGTAGAACACAGATTTCTGGAACAGCGTGATACTTGGGTACAGATTAGTCTTGTTTTGCCTTTTCTGGCATTATGCTGGCGTAGCCGTTACGGGATGCTTAGGAATAATGAATCACGGAGTGATTCAACGAGCTCTGCATCTTCTGCTCCTTCTCTGAGCTCCTCTTGGCAGCTCACAGTCCCTTGCAATGATCTGCACTCTCCAGGTTCTCTTAGTTATAGCTGTAGCCAGTCTAGATGGCAACCAAAGGGGAAAGAAACCCACAAAAAAACCCACAAAAAAACAAACAAAAACCATGATTCATTTTTTTAACATCCCAACCGCCTCACAAAATGTCCCACTTGCACAATGAGGTTCTTCTCTTCCGTATTTTGTTTCGAGGTGGCTTTTGTGTTTTTTTTCCCAATTTTCTCCACTTCATAAAATGTGGAACCCCTCAGATTTTAACATAAAGCGTGAAGCCAAATAAAGGTACGTGAAATGAAGTGTGGAAACCGCGCTGTAACGATGGAGAACGGGAGCGCCAGCTCCGTGCCAGCCCTCTGCCAAAGGGGCATGTTCAGTGCTACAGATGCCTTATTTTTGCCGTTTGGAGGTACTGAGATGAGAACACTAATTGCTTGCCTTATTTCGCTCGAGGCTTCCCGTGAATTCACCTGCTCTCGCAACCAACCTGGATTTTTTTGGTCTGTAAATAGGCACCGTCAGCACGTCACGCGGCAGCGAAAGAGCTAATTTTGGAATGAAACGGATCACTTACAGGGTTGAGCGTTTTTGAGGAAATCTCTTATTACCACTTTACTGCTTAGTAATGGAGAGGTTCCAGCCTTGGGTTTTGACTTGACTCATGGTTTCAGGGTGGTGAGATGAGGTTGCCCTTCACCGTGACAGGTCCTGCCGCCTGGGTGCTGTCAGGAAATGACCAGTTAACTGTGTTTGGTATTTGATCAAAGTTAAAAAAGCATTTAATCCACTGCACGACCTGTTGTTAAATCCCTGTGTTTGACTCTGTACAGTTGCCTTGGCCTGCACAGAAAGAAATTCTGAAGTGATTCCCCCTCCCCTAGATAGCAAAGAGCGGGGTAACGCCCTGCGCTACTTGAAAAGGAGAACTAATCTGTTTATTCTTATATTTAGCAGAGATGAGCGAAGAGGATCTTATGAATACGCCCCTGATCGTACTTACTACGAGACTGTTCGGACTCCGGGGACGTATCCTGAAGATCCTCGGCGAGAATACCCGGCTCGAGGCAGAGAGTTCTACGCGGAGTGGGATCCCTACCAAGGAGACTACTACGACCCACGATACTACGACGACCCGCGCGAGTACCGGGATTACAGAGGGGATCCCTATGAGCAGGACATCAGGGAATACAGTTACAGGCAACGGGAGAGGGAGAGGGAACGGGAACGGTTTGAATCCGACCGGGACAGAGACCACGAACGGAGACCGATTGAACGGAGCCAGAGCCCGACGCATTCCCGGCGTCCGCAGAGCCCCGGAGCGTCTCCCTCGCAGTCGGAGAGGCTGCAGAGCGATTCAGAGAGGAGGATTTACAGCCGGTCCTCGGATCGCAGCGGCAGCTGCAGCTCTCTGTCTCCTCCCCGATACGACAAGCTCGACAAAGCCCGCGTGGAACGTTACGCAAAAAACGAAAAACCGGAGAAAGAGCGCGCTTTCGACCAGGAGAGGGTCGACAAAGAGAAGCGCTTGGTGAGAAAGGAAAAGCCGGAAAAGCTAGAAAAGGAGAAACCCGATAAGCAAAAACGAAAAGCAAAAATCCATTCGCCCAGCTCTCAGTCTTCTGAGACGGATCAAGAGAACGAGAGAGAGCCCAGCCCTGAAAAACTGAAGGGCAATAGCAAACAAAGCAAAGAGAGAGGTGACAAGGAAGGGGCAGCTAAAAACCGCCTGGAACTGATGCCCTGCGTGGTGTTGACCCGAGTAAAAGAAAAGGAAGGGAAAGTTATTGATCAGCCTGCGTTGGAGAAACTGAGAGCGAAGCTGGATAACGACACCATGAAATCCCCGCTCCTTGAGCAAAAAACCCAGACATCTCAAGCTGAGCAAACCAAGTCGGAGCAGTCTAAACTGGAACCTGTCCGAACCAAGGTACAGAAGGAGAAAGCCCTCGCCAGTCACGTAGAGGTGGTGGATAAGGAGGGGAAACTGAAACCCAAAAAGCACTTGAAGACGGAGCAAACTTCCGAGGGGGCCAACGCGGTAGATTTAGACAAGTTGGAGGCTCGTAAAAGGCGTTTTGCCGATGCCAGTCTGAAGCCCGACAGGCAAAAACTGGAAGTAAAAAGGGGCAGCCAAGATGAGGAGGATGCACGCTTGGTTTTGAAAAAGCAGCTCGATGCAACGGCTACGTCTAGAGAAGCGACGATGTTAAGGGAAGGAGAATTGGAGAGAAAACCCCTGAGAAAGGAGATGCTTAAAAGGGAATCTAAAAAACTCAAACTGGAAAGACTCATTCCTGTTACTAGTCCCAAAGAAATTCAGGAGACTTTGAACGTTGGTGGGATTGGCGTGCGTCCCACCCTGGATCTGCAGGTGAGGCTGATGGAGGCGGCCGATGAACCAGTGGAAGTTCAGGAACTGTCTTCTAAAAAATCAAACCCCGTAAAACCCCAGCATAAACAGGTACAGCTGCTCGACGACCAAGGGACGGAGAGAGAGGATGCGAGGAAGAATTACTCTGCTCTTCCTGAAGACACACCTGACCATAAACTGGGCCAAGAGAAACCTCAGTCAACTGACACGGAGGAGAAGATTGGCATTGACATTGACCACACGCAAAGCTACAGGAAACAAATGGAGCAAAGCCGCAGGTTAAAGCAGCAGCTGGAAATGGAGAATGCAAAGTCGGAGAAGTTTGGCAGTCCAAAGAAAGACGTGGATGAATATGAAAGACGGAGCTTGGTCCATGAGGTGGGAAAACCTCCGCAAGACGTCACCGATGACTCTCCACCGAGTAAAAGGAAAAAGACTGACCAGTTTGACTTTGAAATTAGCACTAAAAGAGAAAGAAACTACAGAAGTTCTCGTCAGGTGAGTGAGGACTCGGAAAGGACGTCCTGTTCCCCTAGTATCAGACACTTCCCTTTCCATGAAGATGACGACACGCTCGATTCTCCAAGGCTAATGCCATTAAAGGAAACCAAAGAGTCACCGAAAATAGAAGAGAAGGGTCTTCCGTACTCCAACATGACTGTGAGGGAGGACTCGCTGAAATTCAACCCTTACGATTCCAGCAGAAGGGAGCAGATGGCAGAAATGGCTAAAATAAAACTCTCTGTGCTGAGTTCTGAAGATGACTCTGGTAGGTGGGAAACACAAGTGAAGCAGGAGCCTGGTCGAGTTGATATCAGCTTCCCGAGCAGCATCGTCAAAAGAGACAGCATACGCAAGCGCTCTGTCCGAGACCTGGAACCCGGGGAGGTGCCTTCGGATTCGGATGATGACAGTGAAAACAAGCCCCATTCCCCCAAAGCCTCCTCCTTGTTAGAGAGCTCCAGGTTGTCTTTTTTATTAAGGGACAGAGAAGAGAAGTTACGTGAGAGAGAGGAAAGACTGTCAAGTTCTTTAGAAAGAAACAAGTTTTACTCCTTCGCGTTGGACAAGACAATCACGCCGGACACAAAGGCCTTGCTTGAAAGGGCCAAATCTCTCTCTTCATCCAGAGAAGAAAACTGGTCCTTTCTAGACTGGGATTCAAGATTTGCTAGTTTCAGAAACAATAAAGACAAAGAGAAGGTTGACTCGGCTCCGAGGCCTATTCCATCCTGGTATATGAAAAAGAAAAAAATCAGGACCGATTCAGAAGGTGGGAAACTGGATGATAAGAAAGAAGATCATAAAGAGGAGGAACAAGAGAGACAGGAACTGTTTGCTTCTCGGTTTTTGCATAGCTCAATCTTTGAACAGGACTCCAAGCGCCTCCAGCATTTAGAGAGAAAAGACGATGATCTCGACTTCATTTCTGGCAGGTTGTACGGGAGACAGTCTTCCTCCGACGGGACTAACAGCGCGGCTGATCTGGTGCAAGAACCGGTGGTTCTCTTCCACAGCAGATTCATTGAACTGACGCGGATGCAGCAGAAAGAAAAGGAGAAAGATCAGAAACCGAAAGAAGTTGAAAAACAGGAAGATAAAGAAAACCGGCCCAAAACACCAGAAACGGTTCCTGATGGTAAAGACCCAGAACATAAAACTTCCTCAGTAGTAGGTCCTTCTTCGGTTGCTGTCCTGCCACAGGAACCGGCCCCGGTGGCTTCCGAGAAGGTAGCGAACGAGAAGGTAGTGGTGGAAACAGCTTCTGTAAAAGAAGAAAAAACATCTGAACCTGCTTCTACAGCAGAGGAACAAAAACCTTTCCCTGAACTCGCTGCTCCTGTCAAAATCGAACCACCCGAGCAAACCGAGCCCCTGCCAGTCGTAGAAGTCAGTAAAGAAGTTGTTGCTACAACCCTGGCACCAGAGGAGGACGCTGTGACAACGGAGCATCCATCGTACTTGGATACCAAACCTCCTACTCCCGGAGCTTCATTTCCCCAGGTAGACATCAGTGTAGATCCAGAACCTGAGGGTGCCCAGTTGGTTCCACCTCCTCCCAAGCTGGTGCAGAAGTCCGATGAGGCCACCGAGCCGAAAGAAGAGAATCCTTCGCCTTCTGCCAGCGCTGATGCTGGTGGATGTCAAAAGGTTGAGGCGGCTGCTGAGGTCCTGCCGCCTGTTTCTGACAACGATATGGAAGTCGAAGCCCCGGTTGTTGTAAAAGACAAAAAGTCCTACAAAAGTAAACGCTCCAAGACTCCCGTGCAGTCGGCGGCAGTTAACGTCACGGAAAAGCCCGTCACCAGGAAGAGTGAAAGAATTGACCGTGAGAAACTCAAAAGGTCAAGCTCTCCTCGTGGGGAGACGCAGAAGCTTTCCGAATTGAAAGTGGAGGCGGAGAAGGTTTCGAGGAACGCTGCTAAATCCCCCAGTTCTGCTGCAGAGCCTGAAAACGTGGAGCCGAGCTTGCCAATAGGCCGGACGAGGCGCAGAAACGTCAGGTCAGTCTACGCTACCACAGGGGACAATGAAGGCCCATCTCCAGTGAAGGACTCGGTGGAGATCACTAGATCCACCAGGAAAAGAGGGGAAAAGGAGCCCCAGGAAACGGTGACAACTGTTCCTACCACCCCGAGGAGGGGAAGACCTCCGAAAACTCGCCGTAAGCCAGAGGAGGACATCTCTCCAATAAAGACAGAACCGGTTCAGCAGGAGGTGGAGGAGGTTGAAACTAAAGATGCTGCAGAAGCTCCAAAGCCTGCAGAAGGTTGGAGGTCTCCTAGATCCCAGAAGCTAACGCACGGTCACTCATCCGCTGCCACCAGCCAACAGGGGAAGAAAGGGAAGAATGAACCAAAAGCCGATGCCTCGGCTGACTCCGAAGATGCTGCTGAAAGGAGCAGTCAGGAATTGAGCATCGGTGACAACGGCAATAAAGCAAAAGCCACCGAGAAGGAGGTGGCGGCGAGCGAGCAGAAACGCGATCGGAAAGAACTGGATGTGGAGAAAAACCAGCTTGAAATCCCCACGGTTGAGATCATCGAGAAAAAGCCGGTGCCGGAAAAGGTTACGAAATCCAAAAGGGGAAGGTATAAAAATACCAAAACTGTCGTAGATAAAGCATCCGTGTGTCTGAAAAATGTAGAAATACGCCTCAACGTGGATGAAGTCAAGGGCGCTCTGCGGCCGACTGATGAGGAGGCAGAGGCGGTGGCGGTGTCGCCAGCCAAAATGAAGAGCCCCCCGAAAGAAGACATCTTGCCACCCCATTTTGCTAAGAGTGAGGTAGAAGATTCGTTCCCAGAGACGGAAAAAGAGGTGATACGGGAACCGAAGCAGTCCCCCGAAGCTGCCCAGTTGGCAAAACAGATCGAACTGGAGCAGGCCGTGGAGAATATTGCAAAACTCACTGAAACTCCTCCGTCGATCGCTGCCTACAAAGAGCCGACGGCAGACGTGCCTGAAGTTCGCCAGGAGGAGGAAGGAGATAAACCTGCGCATCAGGCTAGTGAAACAGAGCTGGCAGCGGCCATCGGCTCCATCATCAATGATATTTCTGGGGAGACAGAAAGCTTTCCCGCACCCCCGACCTATCCCGCGGAATCGGAGGCTGAAATCCCCGCAGAGCCCTTGGTGTTACCGTCACCTCGGGAGGAGATGGAGCCCGAGACTGATCAGGCGGTGAATAATATCCTAGAAACCGAAGCTGCGGTCGAGGCCACCGTGCAACCGGTTGCCAGCTCTGCCCCCTCAGCGGTGGAGACGGAGAGCAAGGAGACCGAAGTCAGCTTCAGCGAATCTTCCAACTCCGCCCAGGAGACTGAGACCTTGCAGGAGGCTGAAGTTGCTCGGAAGGAAAAGGGCCGGCAGAAAACCACCCGGCAGAGACGCAAAAGGAGCACGGGCAGGAAGGGTGACGCCGCTGAGGTCAACGCCTTTGAGCCGGAGAGGGTGCCGAGCAAATCGCCCCCTGCCAACGAGGTAAAGACGAAGCCCGAAGAGGCCTCGAAGGAGGAAAAGCAAACTAAAACCATAGCTCAGGTGTCCATGGAGCCGAGCCCTTCCGATGTCAGCAAGGCCACAGCCACCGATGTTGTGGCCGTGCATGAAGCTGTGGCTGAGAGCAGCACCTCTCCGAAAGCTCCGACTCCTCTGGAGCTGCCCGCCCCACCAGTTCCCCTCGACGAGGGGAGCCAGAGTGGGTTCAAGATACGGTCACCTGTGGAGAACGCCCCCATCACGCCGCCCAGCGCCCCAAACCCAGCCCTTCCCGCCATCCCTTCAGCAGCAGTGGCAGCCAAACTGCCCACCCCAGTGCCTGCCACCATCGTCCCCCTTCACCCCGGCGCTGCCAAGGTGCCCGAGTGGATGGTAAGGCACGAGGAACCCCGTGCCCGTTCCACGCCTCCACCCGCTCTCCCGCCGGACACAAAGGCGTCGGATATCGATACGAACTCCAGCACGTTGAGGAAGATACTGATGGAGCCCAAGTACGTCTCGGCGACGAGCATAACCTCCACGCACGTGACGACGACACACGCCGAGCCGGTGAGCGCGCCCCGTATGGAGGAGGCACCTCTGCACCCCGCGGTGGAGGCCATAAAGCCTGTTTCAGAGGAGAAGCCGGCAGTTCCTGTCACCAACGCCTTGGACCCGCCGGTGGCCGAAGCGCCGGTGTTCAGCGAGAAGGAAAAGATAAGTACTGTCATCGCTCCCAAAGCCACTTCTGTTATCAGCAGGATGCCCCACAGCGTGGATCTGGAGGAGGCCCCAAGGATCACCTTGGTGAAGCAAACTCCCCAAACCCAGACCTGTCTTGTCAACGCCCCCTCACCCAAATTTAAGCAGAGGTCAAGCACAAATGATAACAGCAGGTTTCATCCCGGATCCATGTCTATTATCGAGGAGAGGCCTGTAGAGACGGGGTCCAGTCCGGGGCTGCGGGTGAACACCTCGGAAGGCGTAGTCCTTCTGAGTTACTCGGGGCAGAAGACAGAAGGGCCTCAGCGAATTAGTGCCAAGATCAGCCAGATCCCTCCAGCCAGCGCTGTTGACATAGAGTTTCAGCAATCCGTCTCCAAGTCTCAGATCAAACAGGAACCTCTCACACCGTCTCAGCCGACGCCAAAGGGCTCCCAGCCCTCGGCGGGCTACGGGACTGTTTCCACCCATTCCTCTTTGGTCCTAGGAACACAAGCCTACAATACGTCGCCCGTCATCTCCTCTGTCAAACAGGAGCGCGCCACGCTGGAGAAATCCGACTCGTCCCACCTTTCTGTCCAGACTCCAGCGTCTCAGCCCGGTAAAGTCCTCACTCAGACTGTAAACACTCCTCCCGTACTCGTCCACAACCAGATGGTTGTGAACAAAAAACTGTCTGATCCGGTTGCTCTGAAAGTGGAGACCAAGACTCTGCAACCCTCCAACCTGAGTCCTGGAGTCAGTCCCCACCACCCTTCCCTCTCAGGGAAAATGCATTCGGAAGCAAACCACGTCAGCTCTGGTCCCAGCACCCCAACCGACCGGGCTATTTCCCACTTGGGGGTCACCAAACAGGAGCCGCATTCGCCGCGGACAAGTGGGCACTCGCCATCGCCGTTCCCCAGGGCTTGTCATCCCGGCAGTACCTCGTCTCCGGCTTTATCGAGCAGCACCCCGGTCATGCTGGCACCAGGAATTCCCGTTCCTCAGTACATCTCCAGCATGCATCCCGAGCAATCTGTTATCATGCCCCCTCACAGCGTAACGCAGACTGTGTCCCTGGGCCATCTGTCCCAAGGCGAGGTGAGGATGAACACCCCTCCTCTCTCCGGCATCCCTTACGGCATCCGCCCGGAAGCTCTCCATTCCCCCCGAGCCTCTCTGCAACCCCAGATAGAGATCAAACCTCAGCGATCCAGCACCCCCCAGCCGGCTCCGATACGAGACATAGTCATGCCTCCCCTCTCCTCTCAGCACACCCCCGAGGAGGAGATGCATTACCACCACACCACGGTGTGCCGGGGGCCGGCCCCGGTTCAGTCCGACGTGCTGGTGATGCAGCCGGATTACCGCATGCACCCCACCAGCATCCGCCTCGACCAGTACAACGTCCCCCGGGACGTGAGGATGATCATGCACCCCCACATGGCTGCCGTGGGCGAGCACCACTCGGAAACCAGACAATCCCGAACTCCCGAAGGGGCTGGGAAAACTCCCCCCGTCAGTAAAACCCCGCAACCTGGTAAAGAGACTCCAAAATCTTCCGAAGGCAAAATGGCACACTCTCCTCACAGCGAGCCCCGGCTCCTCAGCGTCCCCTCTGGCAGCCAGCTGCCTGGACTGCCTTTGACGCAGCCGGTGGTGGTACCGCACGGGGTGCAGATCATGCACCCTGCGGGAAGCTCTTTCCACGATTACCGCTCTGTGTACGGTGACATGAGGAACTACCACACGGCAGCACAGCTCGGGCACCCTCAGTTCCCGGGCGCTTCGCCCATTGGGTTACCTTCCCGGAGCATGACCCCATCTCAGGTGAGAAAGAAAACCCTTTCATCATCTCCTACCTGGAATCTGGAGCTCTTGGAGCTAATGAAAACCCTGGTGTGGCTTTGTGTGGCCACAGGGGCTGAGTTGAGCTCTCTGTGATCAGCCTCTGGGCCAGCTTAAGCTCATCATGCAAGAGGAGCTACTTTTGGGAGGGGTAATGGGGTTTTGAATCAGAATCACAGAATAGTTTGGGTTGGGTGGGACCTTAAAGCCCATCCAATGCCACCCCCTGCCCTGGGCAGGGACACCTCCCACCAGACCAGGTTGCTCCAAGGCCCCTCCAACCTGGCCTTGAACCCCTCCAGGAATGGGGCAGCCACAGCTTCTCAGGGCAACCTGGGCCAGGCTCTCACCACCCTCACCCCAAAGAAGTTCCTCCCCACATCTCAGCTCCATCTCCCCTCTTTCAGGGTCAAACCCTTCCCCCTCATCCTATGGCTCCCCTCCCTCATCAAGAGTCCCTCCCCATCTCTCCTGTAGGCCACAGGCTTAGCATTAGAAGAAGCTAGGAAAAAAACCATTCTTTTTAACTACTCTGGGACTCAAACCTACCAGCAGGAGTCAGGGGAGAATTGTCAGCACCGAGGTGGCGATGTCAGACATCCTTGGATGGATGCCGTGACTAAGGATGGGCCTGGAGCAGGATTTGGGGGATGCAGTTTCAGCTCTGGGGTGTGAGAAGCTGCTGGGGTGGCTTTGGGAGGCGAGGTTTGGTCCATCGGTGCAGCAGGGCTGGTGCCGTGCTGTGGAGACACATTTCTCCCCCGGCCATCTGATGGTGTCCTGGCAGCCTTAATGGTTGAATGAACGAGTTCCTGATACACCTGTGGCCTAAAATCTTTCCTTTTTTCCCCCCAACTCCTGCTTCCCAGGGTCTGCCGGAGGGCGAGCACTCTCACCCCAGCCAGCCGGTACGCAGCAAGACTCCTCAGATCCCACAGGATCCCAAGGGCCCGCCGGCAGCAGGCCCCGAGCAGAGTCACCACCCCACTGTAAATAGGCACGCGGCGCCCATGGACCCTCACGTCCACCTTCAAAGGGCACAAGCGGACACGGGCCAGACCTCCTACCCTTCGCCCGTCGCCATTTCGATGAAACAGGAGCTTCCATCGCCGCACCAACCCCAGACGGTTCCCAAACAATCTATCTTTATCCCCACCACCTCGGGTCCCGGGGCTCCACCGGGGCTGCCCCTCAATCGCCCGGAGCCCCAGTCCGCGCTCAAACAGGAGCCGTCTCCGCACCCCGTTTCGCAGAGACCCGTGGACATGGTTCAGCTTCTGACAGTAAGTGTCACTTCCCACCTCTTCTGCACGAGGAGCCTTTGTTCAGGGAGAAACAAAGCAGATTTTGCGTGACTCGGGGCACCGAAACCTCACTCGCCTCTCTCCCATCGCTTGTGGAGAAGGTGGTTGATGGGCTTGCCCCCGGTGAATTGTAGCCGTGTTCACGTTTACTTGGCGTTTACACGAGGCTCAAAATAAGGTGCTGCTAATTCAGAGCAGCCAGTATTTCTCCCAGCCAGCAGGCTCGGGCAGCGCTGCATCGTTAGCACAGCCAGCAGGACTCTAGAATCTTCTACACAGGCAGGAAGGAGTGGTGGTGTATTTCATTTAAAGGAGGGAAAAAAAACCCAAAACCACTCTCTCAAAGCCTAGAGATGAAGGAATAGGAGGGAGATGGTGAGGAACGTGGAACTGAGCACCGTTGAGCGCTCTTTCCCGTTTAACCTTGGCCAATTCCACTGCTGTTTCTCAGTTCTGTTTGTAGAAGAGAAAACAGGGTCTGGTCACAGCTCTGTGGGAGGGTGGAGGATTGGGAAGTGCTCTGATGTTGGGAGGAAGAAAAAGGACTCAATTACTGATTTAGCAGGACCTAACCCAAGGCTGGGCTGGCCCATACAGTCATGGTAAGACATTACATCTGTCCTGAGTCCTTAAAGCCAAGCGGTGGGGTCTTAATTGCCTGTGAAATTACCAGAGGCAGCGCAGAGATGTAAGATCCCCTTCTCCTTGGCTGGGGTTTCATATTTCTTCTCCTTTCCAGAAATACCCCATTGTCTGGCAGGGCCTTTTGGCTCTAAAAAACGACACGGCCGCCGTTCAGCTCCACTTCGTCTCCGGGAATAACGTCTTGGCGCATCGGTCCCTGCCGGCGCCGGAAGGGGGGCCGCCGCTGCGGATCGCGCAACGCATGCGGCTGGAGGCCTCGCAGCTGGAGGGCGTCGCGCGGAGAATGATGGTGAGGGCTTTGGGATGAGCTCGTGTCCTACCTGCTGAAAACTGGGTGTTCTCACCGCCCGTGTAACCGAAAAAACCACCCATTCTGGTAGAAATCTCCCCTCTCGTTGCTTGTCCCGGGATATTTTGGGGTTCCGGTGCGATTCTTTTGTTCCAGAGAGTGGGAAATGAGGATTGCAGGTGGTGAGCAGTAGGTTTAGCTCTGTAGGTCGTCCTCCTCCTCTGCTCTGCCCTGAGGAGGCCCCATCTCGAGCACCGGGACCAGTTCTGGGCTCCCCAGTTCCAGAAGGACAGGGAAATGCTGGAGAGGGGACAGCAAGGACCACAGAGATGCTGAGGGGCCTGGAGCATCTCTCTGCTGAGGAAAGGCTGAGGGACTTGGGTGTGTTGAGTCTGGAGAAGAGAAGGCTGAGGGGGGATCTGGTCAACACCTAGAAATACTGAAAGGGTGGGTGTCAGGAGGATGGGGCCAGGCTTTTTCCAGTGGTGCCCAGTGACAGAGCAAGAGGGAATGGGCACCAACTGGAAGATGGGAAGTTCCATCTTGACCTGAGGAGGAACTTTGTGACTTTGAGGGTGTCAGAGCCCTGGCAGAGGCTGCTCAGAGAGGTGGTGGAGTCTCCATCTCTGGAGACATTCAAACACCCCATGGAGACGTTCCTGTGGTTCCTGTTCTGGGTGACGCTGCTCTGGGTGGGGGTTGGACTGGGGGGGTCTCCAGAGGTCCCTTCCAACCCCAAATCATTCTTTGATGCTGTGAAAAGTCATGAAATCTTGGAAGCCCTCAGCCCTGGGCTAAGTTCCTGCTGGCTCCCACCCAGCTGGGCAAGGCGGAAAGTGGAATTTGGGCGGCCGTGGAAATCCGTGGTTTTCAGTCCTTTCAGCACATCTTTTATACGGAGTCCCAAGAGAGGATTTTCCACTGCGGAGAATGAATGTGTGTCAGGAACGAGCCCCTTCCGAGCAAAGCTCTGACTTAATGACTGGATTTTCTTTCCAGGTGGAGAGCGATTACTGCCTGTTGCTGGCCTTGCCCTGCGGCCGGGACCAGGAAGACGTCGTGAATCAGACGGAGTCGCTGAAGGCTGCGTTCATCAGTTACCTGCAGGCCAAACAGGCCGCAGGGATCATCAACGTCCCCAACCCCGGCTCTAACCAGGTATTCAAAACATCCCCAAAACTAAACCAAATCCATAGATGATGGGCCCTACAGCCTCCCACCTCCCCTTAAGGTTGTAGTTGAGCTGCTTGGCTTTTTTATTCTGTTCAGTTTGTTCCCAGCCCCTACATCTTGGGCTGGAAACAAACCAGGCCTATTTTCCAACTCTTTTTCTGCGCCGGAAGTGAATTCCTCGTTTCTTCTTCATCTCATATCCCGAGTTTTCCAGGACACCTGGTGTTTTCTCACCCTTGGCTGCTTTAAAGTCAAAACACTTGGGTTTTGTGATGCGTCGTGTTTATTCCAGCTGCCATTGAATCAGATTTAATCTTTTCCCTGGGGTGTGAACAGCCCAAAGTCAGTGCTCGGAGCCACGGCTGAAATGATAATTAATGGGAATTTTTCTGCCTTTCCCAATAAAACCTGTGGCTCTTATGTTCCCAATGTGGGAAAACTCCCCACCTTGGGAACCACACATGAGGCTGCTGAGCAGCATCTCCTTTCTTACACAAGTGCTGGTTTGTGAACCTTCAAGCACCAAAACATCATCCAAATGCCCCATTTTGAAACGTTTTAGGCCGGTTTTCATCTGTGGTTCTTCCATCTGGGTTTTCTCACTCTTGGCCTCTGTAAAGATAAAAACCCTTCGGGTTTGGCGATGGGGAGTGTTTATTCCAGCTGCATTGCTGCCTCAAATCAAATTTAATCTCTTCCCTGGTCTTGGTGGGCAGCAGGATGCCCATGAGCCAGCTCTGTGCCCTTGTGGCCAAGAAGGCCAATGGCATCCTGGGGGGTATGAGAAGGGGGGTGGTCGGTAGGTGGAGAGAGGTTTTCCTCCCCCTCTCCTCTGCCCTGGTGAGACCCCATCTGGAATAGTGTGTCCAGTTCTGGGTCCCTCAGTTCCAGAAGGACAGGGAACTGCTGGAGAGTCCAGGGCAGGGCTACAAAGATGCTGAAGGGAGTGGAGCATCTCCCAGAGGAGGAAAGGCTGAGGGAGCTGGGTCTCTTGAGCTTGGAGAAGAGGAGACTGAGGGGTGACCTCCTGAATGTTTATCACTATGGAAAGGGTGAGTGTCAGGAGGATGGAGCCAGGCTCTTCTCAGTGACGGCCAATGACAGGACAAGGGGCAATGGGTACAAGCTGGAACAGAGGAGGTTCCACTGAAATAGGAGGAAAAACTTCTTCAGGGTGAGGGAACACTGGAAGGGGCTGCCCAGAGAGGTTGTGGAGTCTCCTTCTCTGGAGACATTCAAACCCCACCTGGACACGTTCCTGTGTGACCTGCTCTGGGTGTTCCTGCTCCGGCAGGGGATTGGACTGGATGAGCTTTCAAGGTCCCTTCCAATCCCTGAGATTCTGTGATTCTGTGATTCTACATCCCTGGTGTGGGAAAACTCCCTGCGTGGGGCTGGGCACCACCTCCTTATAGAAGTACACACGCTCCTGAGCATTTAAGCACCCCCAAAAAAATCATCCATATGGCCCATTTCAAACCATTTTAGTCCATCCCTCACCCCACCTTCTCTCTCACCACTGGTTTTCCTCCCCTCCCCGCAGCCTGCCTACGTTCTGCAGATCTTCCCACCCTGTGAATTTTCGGAAAGCCACCTTTCCCGCCTGGCCCCGGACCTCCTCGCCAGCATCTCCAACATCTCTCCTCACCTGATGATTGTCATCGCGTCGGTATGAGCCGTTTCCCCACTTTACTGAAACTTTTCCTTTTGATTTTTCGTAATTATTATTTTTTTTTCCAAGGCCCTGCAGCAAAAAAAAACAAACCACACACACAAAAAAATACCAACCAAACAAAAAAACCCAAACCACAAAACAAAACAAAAACCCACAAAACCCACCCACCCACCTAAAAAAAAACAACAACAAAAAAAGAAATATATATATATAA
>VXBJ01003726.1:0-70430 GCA_013400055.1 Nycticryphes semicollaris
TGGTCTCCGTGGCAATGACCATAACAATAACAATGACAATAACAATAGGAGGTATCCTCTGAGGTGACAGATGCATAAGTGTCCTTTTTTTAATGACACCACTGCCATGGGATGCCTGATTTCACTTTTTATTTAATTAACATGAACTCCTGGATTTCCCACTGAATTTTTTTCATGTCTTTTATTTGTTTTTCCACCAGTGAGATCTGTGGAGTTTAAAGCAGAAGATTTAAATCATCTGGCTTTACAGTGAAGTCAGTTTCATCTTCTCCTATTAGGTTTGTTTTCACCTGGGTTAGCCTCTCCAATATTACTTCTTTAGTTTCTTTGTCTTCTCCTCTTTTTCCATTTACTGACATCCAAAAGAGATTTTACAGTATTTAAGATGACTGAGGTAACCCCTGGGTTACATAGTTCCATGCGTTTCTCTGTTCGTCTAGACCACTTCAGCATAGCGTTTGCTTTCATGCTAAAGAGAAAACCATTCCACATTTTCAGTGCATCTTAAGCCAGAGTGACCACTATTGTTCATAAATGACTGCCCAGGCATCTGAAATCTATTCTTGTTAATTTAACTAGAGCAGTATAATGAATCTGAAAAATATGAAGAAGCCTTTCTTAGATGCAGGAAAATCTCTGTCAAGGTTAACGAGACTCCTTCTGCCTCTCCTCAGAAAACTACTCAAACAAGAACTGGAGTGTTTTCTTTCCTCGTAGAAGTCCCTTAAGAAAGGGAACAAGTGTGTCATCATCAGGTCAAGAGCTTTTGGTTATGAACACTACCTTTAAATGGCTTTAGTATGTAATCACCGAGGTCCTGCGTAAAGTTTGGTACAGCCTTGCAGCCTTGCGTTGCTGGTTGTTAGAAATGAGGTAACATGTTTATAGATGGAGGCGTCAAGTGTGTGGTTCTGCAGCTCGAAATTTTATGTAGCTCATTATTTCCCCCTGCCTATCCAAAATTTCATGAACAATGAGACAGAACTTCATTAAGCAAAGTAGAATGTGCTGGATTTAAGGGCAATTATTTCCAATGTAGTTGATCTGTATTTTGTGAGTAAAAAGACATCTAAATAAGCTTCTAAATAAGGGACTAGGACAGTGGATCTTGTCATATAAACACTTACTGTGCCTGAGCTAAAAAAATAGAAGAAAGATGCTTGGGTACCAAGCTTGGGTACCATGCATGAAGATCAAGGTATCTAGGAGCAAAAGATGGATCAAAGAGACTGGAAAGTACAGTGTCATTCATTAATCTATCACCATGCATCAAGTATTTTTAGCTTTCTTAAGAGAAATTATATAGGATGTCATCCGAGGATACAAAAAAATACTAAAATACATAAGCAAGTTTAGGTTTCAGGCACACAGTGTGTAATTAAGTAAATACATTTGTTTAGTAGCCTCATTTCAGGAATGTGGACCAGACCCACCAGCCTGTGGTACCTGCCTACACCAACTTAGTACAACTGGAAGAATTTTGTCAGCTTAGAATTTCTCATATGCAACTCTTCTGAAACTTCTATTATTTACCACTACGATACTGTAAATCATAAAAGACTTAAGGAATTTTCAATGCCTGTGCAAAACATACCAGCACATTAAAAGTCATCTTTTTTAGGTCATACTACTGCTTAGAATTTACCAAAGTGGAAGCAAATGAAATATAATTTTTGCACAGTATAGCAGGAATGTGCTCTACAGAGCATTTGGCTACAAAGATGTTCACTTCAAGGAATCTATTGTACCAAAATTATAAAGAGTTTCCTTTTTTTAACAGGCAATGAGGGGAAAAAAAAGTGTAGATTACTGTGCTATGGAAACTTTAGAGAATTGCTCTTCAAGGCCAGGACCATGCTGGTAGAATTCTATGGGTACAAGTGCTGTTTTCTGTGCAAAACATTTCTGTGAAAAAAACTTTATAAACTTCACAGTAGAGATGGTATTTATTGCACTGGCCATTAACTGTTTGAGTGTTAGGATCCTGTACCAAACTAACCATCTAGTTTAGGGGAAGAAAAGAGGTAGACACTAGGTAGCAGCTCTTCTCACCTATTTGTAGATGGCTGACTGATGAGGAGGTGAATACTCAAGTTCTCATTCATCTCTCTTCATGGATGAGAAGCAGAGAACCTGCCATGTTGTTAGGCAGAGCACTGGAAATACAAGGTAAAAAGTTTATTTTCTAAAAGCAATTAGGTGCGAGTGAGGTCCTGACTGTTTTGGGCGCTGCTTCTAAAGGAATGGGCTAAAATTTGTCAAGTTCTGGCCTACCCAGTGAATGACGATATGTAAAAAATAAAAACATTGAATCTGTGAGGCGGCATCCAAATAACTCCCAGTGGTTTCCAGACAGTGTCTTGAAAAAAACCCACCTTATGCTGCTCTTATAATAAAATTAATATGATAAAATAGATGATTACTGTTCAGTATAACATTCTGACTTCCAGGTCCTTTCCCGACCACTTCGCAAGTCCGACTTTGCTCATGTTAAGAATTCAAAAGCAAATTATGTACAACCTCCATTTACATTATGTTAGAGGTATTTTGGGTCTGTTTTCCTCTGCCCTACTTTGATCACTTGTTTTATTTTGATTGCTTCACAGGATATCAGTAATTATGGAAGCAAGATGAAATTAAATCAAAGTTTTTCCAAAAGGTTATGGGAAGTATGGACTCATAGCCCAGGAAACCTGGCTAAATTCAAGTCAGATATACAATCTGTGACAGCAGAAGTGTTTTAGTAAATTTTCTTTCATTTGTCTTAATTTTAGGTATCTTGAGGTGCTTAATAATATGCCATATGTAATGCTGAAGTGACCTGCTTCTACTTTACAAGTGCAATTTCCTAAAGACAGGCTGGGTTTTGTGCCTTTTTCTGCTGGGATGTTGAGACGGCAGGTGGTAAAGCAGCCAGTGCCAACCATTACAGCGCTGCCCTTCTGGAAAGTGAAGTCGAGGTGAAAAATGTGACCACATCTCTGGGACACCTTTCCCCTCCAAGTCTCCTGCTCTGGAGGGAAGCCTCTCTCTTCAAAGGCTCACATTGTACCCATGGCCTTTCTCAGTAACATAAATTGTACTCTGGTTCAGTGTGGGTGGGCAGTTAAAACTAAGGTAAACAGCCCATGTTGCCAAGCAATATTTTTGTAAGCAGTAGGCAGGATGCATTTCAACAGATGTGTTTGAAAAGGAATAACCACAAAGTGATGGGAAACACCTGTGAGGCTTTGTTGTGTGGGATACTCTACGGTGGGACCCAATGGGACCTACCTGTACCTTCTCTGCAAAGCTGTTGCTACAACATCTGCAAGGCAGAAGAGGGGAAAGAAGTGCACCTATAGATCTGGGCATGTTTTGTTTGTGAAAATGAGCATGGGTGTGCACAATGGTCACTGTAAACATGAATGCAAGTTACCTCCCTGCTATTAGTGGGGTAGGGAAAAGGACAAAGGACACTGTTGTCCCCTCCAGCCCAGCCCAGGATGGCACACCTGCAGCCAGTTGTGTGACACAGCACCGGCTGTTTACTTGGTGTGTTTTAAGATCTCAGCCTCAAGATTTGCTTAATAACATCCCCACGGGTCAAGGTAAGATTGCACGGTTTCATCAAACACACCTTGTCACTGCTCATTTCATTTGATGTCTTGAAATTATCATTGCCTTGAACAGGGAGGAGACAAGCATCTCAATAGAAACAAGTAAATTTATATAACAAATTTATAATTATTCATAGATTAAGGCCAGAAGGGAATACTTGATGTCCTACATAGTACGGATCAGACAGCATTATTCCACAAAAGGATATGTTTTAGAAAGACATCCACTTTTGTTTAAAAAATTTAAGCAATGGGGAAGACATGCATGATAAGTTCTTGTTGTGACTGACTGCTGTCAAGTAAAAATCAGCTTTTTTCCAGTTTGAATTTATGTAGCTTCAGCTTCCAGTCTCTCTATCATAGTATGGCTTTGTCTGATGTGTTTAATGAACTGTAAACATCAGTTTATTACTTTTTATCCATTTCACTCTAGGTTGGGGTCTAGATAGTGGCAGGTCACCTTTAGAAGTTTAAATAGATCTAGCCTCTAAAATGATTTCAAATTTTTCAGAGGTTGTATTCTTTTATCTGTCTTTTGGCCTGTCTCCAGTGTTTCAATAACAGAAGCAATACGCACAAGTCTTCCAGGTTAGGTCTTTTAATTACTTACTCCCTCTAGATTTCTTTATAAACGTGCCCCTTGGTTACAACATGGTTGATGCCTCCCAGCTGATGAGCTGTCACGTGGTGAGGCAGAGCAACTTCTGCTGCATCCCCAGATTCAAGGAGAAATTAAACGAAAACAGGGCAGCCAGCCCCTTCTCCCTGAGCCCCTGGGTGTCCCCATCCTCATGAACACGGGCAAAAGTAGAATAAATGGGATCACAGTGAAGGAGTGCTCACAGCGCAGGTCTGGTGCTATGAAAGGTGCAACTTAACTCATCCCCATCTGTAACTACTCCGGAAAATACTATGGTTACGTACAATCCTAGTTAATGGCATTGCATCCCTATGAAACCTGTCACAGCTACAGAGGTCTTGGACCACATGGTGTGTTCGTTTTGTCAAAAGCCTTTCCCTGGATTCTAGCTGCAGTGTCAAGCATGTACTTGCATTATGTTTCACTAGCATGCATGGCCTCTCTCCCCCTCAGTCCAAGCAAACTGGAGGTCATGTATCCATGACTGGTGTGGGAGTAATTCTAATAGATAAAAGCCCACAGATAGGGCTTCAATTGGTTTATATTTGCCTACAAAAACTCTACTATGAACTCCTGCCCCCTCAAAAATAAGATTCTAGGGTATACAAAAATACATGACGGTCCTGTGTTGGCCGAAGCTAATCTTCATCTTTGTAGGCTTAAATCAACACTCGGTGGAAAAACTCTTGTGGATGAGATCCAGTTTGGGGCTTTTGTCAAAAACTTACTGTACAGATTTCGCCATCATGAGAAGCTGATCTCTTTTGTGTGTCTTAAATAACCTATTGCTCCTCTTCAGAAGTTTTCTCAATCCTGTAGAAGTGGGAGGTAACTGGGGTTCTGGCTCACATAATGTGAGGGAAATTTTTCAACATTCTAATTCGAATATCTTTTCAGAGATTATGACCCAGAAAAGATCCGTCTTTACCTTTGTTGAGCTCTCAGTGACAGGCAGTAGCAACCCTGTCCTCTCAGTGCTAAACTGGATAGGCTTGATGGAGAAATAATTGCAAGGTAATAAATAGGAAATCCCTGGACGCAATTTTTACAAGTTTGCTTTTTACAGAAACACACGTCACACACATAGTTGAGCTTCTACTGTTTTACTTTTTCTTGTCTCAGCAAAACAAAGATCACCTCCCTTTATTGGAATAATATTAAAAACACAGGACTGAAAATCCTAAAGAGATCTTCATAGACTGAGGGGATTTTGACAGGTTTGAGAAAAAAAGGAGATTAAATGTCTAACCATTTGAAGTTTTCTTCCATGGGTTGTTTTCATGGTGAAAAGTCACCTATGGCTCTATATTGGTACTTCATTCTAAGAAAGGAGAAGACATTTGTATGTCTGTCTCCCATGCTAGGAAATGGGTTTAAGTGGTTTGTTCAAATGTTTCACTGTCCTATAGGAGTCAGAGAATTTTTCTTCTCAGAGTTTTCTTTCTCAGGTAGCCTTCCCACTTCTGTTACATTGCTGAAAGAGGAGGTGTGCAGTGCTTTGCATCTGTGTCCCCTAAAACACTACTGAATCTACAGTCCAGAGACTAATGTCCCAGATGGCAGAGGTGAATTAAATGTCCCAGCCGTAAAGGATCTCTTGCTCTTGCTCCTGGGGAGACATGATCATAGGCAACATTACAGTCAGTGCTGTATGCCACAATAAAGGCAAACCAGAAAAGAATAATCTTTCTAAAAACTTGATAAAAAAGAAATAAAGAGGATTAAACAATTTCATTGCCTCTTTACATTCAGCAGATTGTTCTCAACAGTAGTCAGTGACACAATAATCTCTCTGTCAGGGAGAAGAAAGAGTTAAGGGGGACAGCGCTCTGGGAAAAAGTTGCTTTGCTAAAGGAGCACTAATGTTTTATAAAGACAATCCTGAAAGTTTAATGGCTGCTCTCCTGCTTTAAGTGCAGTAGCCTTACTTTTGTTGAAAGTGGTATATCTGGCTTACTTTGCCTGAAAACAGCATACTTGTTCTTATGATAGTGTTGATATGCAGAGACACTATTGAAAATGTTTTCAAAATTCTTTTTGTCTGATAGTTTACTGATGACTCTTTTCAGATTAATGGACCATTAATACAGGCTGTCCCTGCAGGCTCAGGTTTTGTTCCTTTCCTGTTGGCAAGTTAGAGCACGATACAAGTATGCAAGTGCCAAAAGCATCTTTTCTATCTTTCTTGGTGTCACACAAGAAAGTTCTGGAATGTCAAACAAACAAAACATGTCCTGTTGCTATCAAAAGCCTGCCAAGCTGGTACTAAAAACTGAAACTATAAAAGGAAAGGTCATTTCTAGCTCTTTGCACAGAAACTGGTATTTTGTTACGTTTATCAATTGCATGAAAGCATCCTGATGCATTACTGGAGCTGAAATACAAAAAGTACTGAAGATGACAGCGGCACTGATGTAAAACAGCCAACTAACTTCACACTGGATTTTGAATTCTGTTTGGTGAAGGTCTAGTTTTCTAAAAACCTGTGTCTGGGGCTCGTTGAAAGTCATGCATGGAAACCACTTGCCTTTTTCCCTACCAGCAATACTTCTCTTCTTTCAATGCTGACAAGCCAATAGTATCCCAGGGCGTGCTGAGCTAGTGCCAGCAGTTCTTCTCCTTTGTGGATCAAATAGCAGGAATTGGAATGAACCTTCTTCAAATTCTCTTTCAGGATCTCCTCCAGGCAAAACTTTAATGTTTGCATAACTCTGAAAAGTAATCTGACTTTACTTTGGCAGGGAAAAATAAGCTGCTTATTTGTGCTGAGCAAAAATATATTTCTTAGTAGCATTTTTTCACTGCTAATATGTAATTTCTGTTTTCTTTTTTTTTTTTTTCTTTTTTTCCTTTGGGCTGTGATTTTCCCCTTTGTTAAGGACATTTTCATATATACTGTTTCAGGCATGTTGAGACAAGGGTAATATATTTGCAGTGGTCTATCAGAATGCATGAATTCGATGTTGTCAAACAAAATATTTCAGTTAGTGGTCTGAAGTGTTGTTGAAAACTGAAGGATGATATGAATAAATGGAAAAATCAATATTCCTTTGTTTCTTGAAGTACTCCTAGAAGCCTCAATCAGGACAATCCAAAAAAAGGAAATAAGGATGTCACTTTGCAATTAATGGATAGAAATTTGGTTTTAATGCAAGGTAATACATTGCCAGAATAAAATTAAAGCAAGACAAAGAATTTCTGTGATGCTTTTCATTTTCTCATATGAAATACCATTTTTAGCTTGGAGCTGACTACAGCCACAGAGGTGTCAAGACGCGGTAGCTCCTGCCATTAGAACTTTCTACTAGCAGTTGCGAGGAAGCTTAGGACCTACAAGATCCTTTGGGCAGTTTCAGGAGGTGGCTTGTGTCTCAAGGTTGGATATTTATTACTAAAACAGAAAAAAAAAGATGCATGGATGTCTTCTCAGTGATAACAGCTTTGGTTGCTTCTTGCAACAGTTCTTGTGGTGAGTTCTTTTGAAATTCTTTTGCATGTAGCAAGCCCCATAATGATAATCTCAAATTTCTGTACTGGTGTGTTTCAAAATATCACAAAATATCACTGCCTTAAATGCTCATGCTCCCCATATTCATGTTTTAATCTTTTTTGGAAGAGGAAAGAGAAAACAATCTCACTGTGTGTTATGCCTTTAAATCAAGAAATGACAGAGGGGTCATACAAAGAGGGGAGCTGCTAAGACAGGTTGGAAAGAGGTCAGGCTGGGCCACATCAATCACTAGTTACAGCTTTAACCATAGAGAGGAAAATCACTAAGGCCCCATATCAGCAATGCACAGTTTTCATCGCACCTTTGTCAGCTCGGTGGGTGATGGAGTGCAGGTTGGAAGTCCTTGATGTTCAGTATGGCAATGCCCCGTGGAGCTGAAGTTAATAATAAAGAGAGGGACAAGGGAACACAGTGTTGAACAAAAGGGACAGGCTGAAGTGATTTATTGGGAGGGCTGAATTCCTCATTACTATGTCATGGAGAAAAAGTCTTTAAAACATGCAAACTTTTTAGGCTTTCTATGGCTAGAGATGAGTGCTTTGCAGTAAGATGAGTAGGCAGAGCATATGCTTGTCTTACACTGCATAATTATTCTGTGGTAAAGAGCAGCTATTCTAGTCTGTGTACCCTCTTCAAGCATTTACTCTCTAATCCTTGTCATAAATTAAGAGACAGTAACCATCTACTGCTTTTCAAAGTTTCCTGTTCGATGTCATTGTGCTTAATTCATCCTTTACACCAGGGTAAAGCCTGGCTTGCTTTTTTTAGTGCTGCCCCTATTTAATCTTCTTAATTTATCTGATGTGCTGATATTTGTTTAGAACTCTAAAAGAGATATAAATAGTAAATCACTGAAACAAAGAGAATCTTTGTTAATAAGAACTGGAAAGCAATCTCTGTGTTCTCTAAGGAGATCATGTTAATGAAGAGAAATTGTGGAAAGAGGAAAAGGTTCACTTTGTGTTAGACTGTTTTTTAAAGAGAAAATGGAACCCAGGAACAGACTTTTGCTGTCTTTTTTTTTTTTTTTTCAGTATTACATCACAAATACAAAGCATAAAACTTTATGCAAAGAGATAACATGATCTAGAAAATCCCCATACCATTAAATTTCATTACTTTTTTCTTTCTTTTTTTATTAAAAAGAGTATATTTTCAGAAGCAGAAGACACATCATTTATTGACCACACAAGACGAAATCATCTATCACTTTTAATTCTGCAACTCCTAGCAACATCAACTGAATTAAAGATATCACTTTAAAACATCTTCTCTGCATTTTTCTGCAGCCTGACAAACCTCAGGACAGTCAGCTGTCTCCATTGTTGTTGATTGCACCAGTGGCTCTTTATCTTGTGATCCCTGCATGGTGCATATATAAGCACATGCCTGCAATCCTGAAATTAATTTATTATTGAAATTAATTTATTTTTGCTTACTCAGTGTTATTTAATAAGACCAAAGGAGCTGTTTTCTCCCCTATGTAGTGTCACCACAGGTGGATTTACAGTCAGTCTGGTGGACAAGCTGTGGGTAAGATTTATCATTTGCCATTTCTCAAGGTCATTTTATGGGAGTTATAAAACTCTATCCCAGTGAGGCAGGCTAATTGTTACATCTCTTCTAGATTGTGACTGCCAACCAAATCTATTGTAACTGTTCATATGAGGGAGATGTTGTTCAGATTAACTGTATATGAGGTTTCTTGCTTGGAAGGATTGTTCACTGTTGTGCATTTACATAGCCATAAATGATAAAGGATATAGCAATTAAGCTTAGCAGCAGCATTATTAAAAGAAATGGAAAATGCAAAATTATATCCCTCTATACAGGATCCTCAAATCAAATAAATTAAACTGCCAAAAGTGTGGAGTTTGCTGCAATGATTATACTGATCTTAGGTTGTTAGTTAGCTGAGCTTTGCTGGGTAGGGAGGGATTTCTTTTCTGTTTTAATAATGAAAAAAATTATGCCAGCAAAATTTTTAGGTTTTAGAGAGAAGGTAGGTGGCATATTTCAGTTGAATGATCTCAAAATGTCTTTTATGTCTTGGCTTCACAGATGTCCTTTTCAATACTAATTTACCAAAGCTGGTTTTGTTGAGTGCATTAGATGTTTGGTTGCTTTTATATATAATTTTTGTAAAAAACCAGCAACATAACTTAAAAGGGGAATCTTATTGTGTCTTTAGAAACTCAGTGTTCCTCAAACAATCCTCTAACACTTTGTATTTCTCAAATGACCATTCTTGTTTGTAATAATTACTTCTGGAAAACACCAAGAATTACAGACTTTCAGGTTCAAGTCCCGTGCAGCAGAAATGAAATTCTTAGAGATCAGCAAAAAGGCAGAATCATAGGGTCTTCAGAAAATAGTTAGATGGCTGGTTGATGCTGATTTGCTGAGATTATTTCATTTTGTCAAATAGAGGAGAAATAAGTTTTGAGGAATAACTATAAAAAGGGATGCCCATCATTTACCTTAGTGGGTCTGGTTTACTTGGACGGTGTTTTCTGTTTTCTGTATTCCTCTGGTCCAAACTGTGCATGTGTTTTCATGTGATTGATAACACATGCAGGCAGGCGCTGAAATTTCTTTGGATGATTACTTGGAATTTTCCTAGGAAAGAATTTAGAACTTTCCTGTGTTCTAAGTTGCATTTAAATAATCCAGGACTGTGATTCAGTTCTTTCAGTTCTATTGCAATAGACCTGATGTGGAAAAGCCTCACACAGCTTTCTGTCAAAAACATATGGAGGAAGTGTAATATGGTAGGAAGTGGAATAATCAGCAGTAATCAACTCATTTCAGCTCCACTGGGAATGATACCAGATTCTTCCCTCACTGAGCTATTCAGATCTCCATAGTCAGAGCGTCTGACTCTGAGAGTACGATCCCATTGACTCACTTGGAAATGTAAATCTTCAGCTGTCCTGAAATCCACTATGATTTTCAAGTTATTTGGATGCTAAATTCCTCAGGTGTGGGTTATGTGCCTGGCTTTGTGCTCCAAAGAGGCCACTTTTTTGGAAGTTAGAGGCTCAGTTATGCCACCCTGCTCATAACCCAGCTTTGTTTGGAAGAGCCTTCTCTTTCCTCTGATCCCAGTAGATTATCTCTTGCCTTCTCATTATCAGCTTTCTCACATTCAACAACCAGAGCATATTAGGAACCTCTTTCCTCTCCTAAGGCTAAAAATTAAGTGTCATTCCCAAACCTTTTCCACTTCATGATTTCCCAAAGTTCTCCATCTGCAAACCTCCCTTTGCACTTGAATTTGCTCAAAGTTTGGGACCTCTTAACTGGGCACTGTGTTGCTGGCCCTTACATGAGGAACAGAAATTTCTGCTTTGAAGCAGAGATTTATCCTGGGGGTGGAAAAACACATCAGGGCTTGAAGAACAAGCCCTGCTGGCTGGTTCCAGAAAAGCCCAGCTGAGCTAATGTCCCTAGGCCTGGTCACCTTGGTATAATAGTAGGCAGATCATGAGCTTGTGTCCACTCTTCCCCTGTTTTACTCACAGGCACAGGGACCATTTCCAGGCCCAAAGGGTTTGGTCATCTCCTGGCTCATCCCTGGTGTGATCCCCTAAGAGCTGCCGAAACAGGCCAAAACTGGGCTGGCTTCACTGTGATCTCCACCGTGAGCATCTCCACCACAGCTAACGGCTCTGGTTGCTTCTTCTGAGCACTTTGTGCCTAACTAACACTTTGTTATAGCGAGTCCTCAAGAAAGGCTTAAATTAACATGTCTAGTGTTAGGCTAGTGTATTTATCTTAGGCTAACATGACCACAGTTAATAATCGTGCTGTAATTGAAATTTGCCTTTGACATCACCTCCTGACTGACTAATTGGATTGTGTCTAGTTATTCTCGCTCACTAATTTTTTTCTGTCTATTCTGATCAGCCGGGAAGGTAACTCCCCAGCAGCATTAAACTAAAACCAAATGGGTCTGTAACAGAAACCAAGGCATGAGTTAATTTTTTACGTGAGAGACCTTCCTGAACAAGTTAAGCGAATGAGGTGAAAGTTTGTGCTTTGGTGCATGGTGGAGCTCAGTGGCTTCTTGTGTCACCTAGGATTCTGGAAGTTGGTTTTTCTGTCACTTTGCTTTCATTATAATTATTTCAATCGGGACAATATGGATTTTAGAGGCTTCCAAATCCGAATGTTAACATTATATTCTCTCACCATGTGTAAATGAACATATGAATTGTGGAATAATAAAATTATGTTCTTGGGGTAGTTGAGAGCATATAACACATTCTTCATCATGCTATTTATAAGCACGGAGAGAGAAGTGAATGTCTCAGTTAAAAAAGCCATCTGACTCTGTGGCTTACAATGTAGAAAGCACTTCCCTCATAATGTTTGCATTTGTGGGAATATTTCTTTTTCCTATGCTTTGTCATGCATTGATTTTAAATGACTGATCTCTTGCATGATAGCCTGTGTGGCTATGATACAGCTGTCAGGCAACCTAAGGCATTCTTTAATTTTTAAATAAGTAAGTTAAAATAACAGTGATTGAAAATGTGGCTATATTAAACTTGATATAAATAACCCGACTAACATAAAGACAGCTATAACTTTATAACTCAATTTCACCTACAGATTCTGTGTCACTTCATCCGTTACTCTAAAAATGTTTCTAGGGAAAACATAGTAGCTGACTACCCATGATTTTTCTTGGAGGGACAGGAGAGACTTTTTCTCCTTGAAGTCACCTGTTAATTTCTTAAAACTGCACAGAGCAACAGGACTTCATGTCTCTCTATTTGCATACAGACTACCTGAATCATACAGAGATCAGTTTTGATGCTGAAGTTATTTTTCCCACTACAAGAAGTATGTGCTACTGCCACTAATGCCTGCATGAATTCACAGCTGGTGTAAATCAACAAATCTCCATTGACTCCTGTCTGGATACAGGATAACTTTAGGAAGTACTTGGCATTGCTATCAAAAGGGTTTAACAACAAGAGACCAGCCGGAATCCTCAGACATAACTGACTCCATCGAACTTCACTGGGGGAGCTTCATACACACTATGCAGAAATTTTGTGTGAAGTTATCTTAAACAACTGGAAGTGTGGGTTTTTTCCTTACTCCAGAAATGGTGTACCCATGTCACATATGCTAGAGGAAAAAAATATTTATAATTTAAGTAATGTATATTAATTAACACAAGTGCTATTCCAAACATTCTGTATAAATCCTTGCTCCTTGTCCTAGCGGCTGAAGCAATCCCAGTCCTCTTGGGAGAAATGGAAGTCTTGGCTAACCCTACTGTGCCCTTCACCTTCCACTCCCACCCTTGGAGTGGGGTGAAAGGATTTAGGAGAGATTTACTGTGGCAACAAGCCTAAACCCATCTATTTAATTCTGGAGCTATTTTCATTTATTTTTTTTTTTTTTCAAAAGGAAAGCACATAGCCTTTGTGCACCACTTTGTGGTGCTTCTTTTGATTAAAGAACTGTATAAATGCGAGACTTTTGTACCCATGTCATTGACTGGTTATGCTGTTGGTTCATCTGCTTCATCTACTACTGTTCATGCTGTGATCTTAAACACTTTCCATCATGTGATATATTTGGGTGCTGTTAGATTTATATCTGGGTTCATTTCAGGTTGAGAGTTTTCATATTGTTTAAGGGAGTAGGTTGCCAAATTCCCACCATGCTGATGAGAAAGTAACTTTTCCCATTCAAAAAGGGTTCTTGTGTCTCTGCTGAAGGATTTCATTCACACTAGCTAAAAACTTTCCAGTACAGAGGATATCAACACATTTACACGTAATGGTTAATGATCAGATGCCGCTCTCTCAGGTGAACAGAATAAAAATAGGTGATAAAAGTCCTTTCATTAAAATCAATGTGTGAGGAATGGCTTGATTTGCAACTTTTGAGAAGGAATGATACATAGATTTCTTTGAGTCCTGTAGTGCCCATGCCAGCACCAGCTGTCCTTCTATATGTAACAAGATACACAATAAAGGTCCATGGGCTCTGTGCTGTAAATCATGTTGATTTCTGTCTCCTAAAAGAAGCTTAATACTTGGCTGAAAAATCACTTCTTTTAATAATATTGTTTGTCCAAAACCAACTGGGTTTACATGTATGCTTTCTTGTTTGAGTGGAAAACTATAAAGATGGTCTGACTGATTTTCTTTCTATAAAAGTTATTTCTTTCCTCTCTCCTCCATATTTTTGTGCAGTTTTTGGAATCCCTAAAGATGCCGTATATAACTGCAGCAGGAAAATCCAATTTCTTCCCTTAATCCCTGAAGCTCAGCAACAAGTTATTTCAAGCACCTGGAAGACAAGAACAGGTATCGTCATTTTTCTTCAGCACAATTTAATCTTTTCTGAGTAGAATGGTAGATTTCCATCCTTGTGTTCTGGTTTGTTTCAGAGCTTCCTAAAGGTCCCAAATTATGTAAAGTTTCAGGAGGGACTCTTGTCTCTTCCATGAAGGCAGTGTGGGAGACATATAAAAGCAACTCCAAAAACTGTAAGATTGGACTTGCAGGTTATTTGGCTAATTTTTAAAAATTTGTCATGGGAAGAGGAGAAGACAGGAAGAGAACTAAAGTTCGTCTTCAAGTAAATCTTCAGCTCAGTATATGAGCTTTTGAAAAGTATGATTTACTGATCTGATTGTAAGAACTTGCACTAACTTTTGCTCCAGTACATATGTGCATAAACAATGCAGTTACTTCCATCATTTAACAAGAACAATTTATAGATTAGGGCCTCTAGAGGACTTTATTACAGTCACCAGCTTCATGAAGTAGAACCTGCTTTGAATAACTATGATGGTTCCTTGGAGACATCTCACAGAGAGATCATTAAAATTTCTGGCCACTTGCCAGTCACACAGTCACACAGTAGGACTATAGTGCTGTGTATCTAAGCAGACCAAAATGTTTTCTATACTATTTTCCCTGTTTTGTTGCCTTTGGCAAGCACATTGCTGTTGACTACACACCTATTCTCCTTAGTAGAACTTGATATGCTAAATCTGTTTTGTGTTCATGTAATCTGTGACATGATTAGTATTTGCAAGAACAGTACATGCCAGGAGAGAGTTAATGTTTGCATAAAAGATATAAGTTAATCAGAACTAGGAAAGCTCAGGGCTACAAAACTGATTTGGCTTATTGGCAGGCTGTTAATGTAAAATGCAGACCGCATTAATTGTTAAATATGCTGATCATTCTTTCTAATTCTCAGCACACTAAATCCAACTTTAGAGTAAAGGAATTAATTCAACTTCATCTTAAATGGCAATAGTCCTATTTTAACACGGCGGGTATTCCTAATCTTCCTGCCTCCCTTCTTATCATTAGTATATACTCTTCTTCTTGAGACAGTAAATGCTGTATGAAGCATCATAACAGAACACACAGGCTACTGCTCCTCCTTTACTCTAGACTGGTTGTGTGATCTCAGCATGTTTCCCTACCACTGCACAGGAGCTATCCCTTTTCTGCAATGCTTCTGAGAAGTTGTTCTCTAATTCTTGTCGTTGTTTGGGTATTAATACTTCAAGGATCACAAAGTTCCTTGCACTGAGCATGGCAGCCTAGTTATAAATTCTATGAATTTCACAATAACATGAGACCCAGTTGAATGTTTGGATGCCTTACGACTTGCTACATCCAAATTTAAGACAAGTTCTTTGGTGCAAATCCATTCATATAACAGTAGGAACTTATTTAGAGCTATTTCCTTTATGGACTACAGATGTTAAGAGCAAATGCAAAAAACTAAGTTGTGTCTTTAATTTGTTGTAAAAATAAAATGTTCCTCCATACCTTTTAATAACATGATCCCCTGTGCTCCTTCCAAAGTTCTATAAATGGTCTTAAAAAGAAAAGCCTGAATCCGTGAAATGTGTCGGGTTCATTTAACATCTGGAAGTACTCTCATGGCTGTCTTCACTCACTTTCAAGACAGTGAAAAACTGAGCTGTAGGATTTCTTGATATTAATGCAAGAAGTACCTAGTATCATCATTGCTAGTAAATAAAAGATTAAATTTTCTGCGCTGGAGAGTGATGTTTTGAAGTTTGGGTTTGGGCATTTCCTGAGGGCCTGTTACTAATGCATCATGTTAGGAGCTATTTGTTTTCACTTTGTAACTAGAGGAGGCAATCTAATGCTCATTAGGTAATCTTTATTGGACCAGCTCCGCTGTGTTTGTACTGACTAGTACCCTTATTACATGCTTAGTTCCATTTATTTTGTCTATTAAAATTAGATATTTCCACTGTATTCAAAAAGCATCCATGTTCTTGGCTAGCAAGCTCATAATTTGAAGTTAACCATTAGAAACTGTTTCTAAAGGAACTTTTTATGCAGTTTACTATTCCCATGTCCTCTGTTCAGGAGCAAGTGCTCACAATGCCGGTGGTACCAGTCCCCCACATGGAAAATCAAGTGAAAGAACACACTGACAGCTGTGGTTTTAAATAGATGGGAAAAAAACCCAAACCCCAAACCAAAACTAACAACCACAACAAACCAGGTAAGAAATGAAACATTCAAACATTCCATTTTATATAATAAAATATGAAGATTTTAAAAACTCTGTTTATAGAGCCCTTTACATGTTCCTTTTAATACTGTTGGGTTTCTTTCTTTTGCTGGCTCTGGACACTTCTTGGATCTTCCCTGACTGGCTTTCAAAATAAATAAAGAAAAAAAAGTAGAAAAAACCCAAGAAAGACAGAAAATAAGGAAGAAGTTGTGGGTATTTTTAACAATTTAGTCCCCTTTTTTGATGTTTATCTGGATTTACAGTCTACTAATATGTGAGGAAAACAAGTATTTTTTAATATACTTCATATAGGAAATGTCCAGAGGTTTACACAGAAGGCACTTAAAGAAGGTGTTTGTCTTTTTTTGTTAAATTCAGGTTTAAAATGTCTTTATTTCATTTTTCAGCTAAACAAGCAAATGCAGAATAAAGTGAGGACTCATTTTCTCTGTAGGTATTTAAGGGGAAAAAAAATCTCCTCAGCATTTGCATTCACACAGCATGCAGCCTACAGTGTTGGCACTGGCACCGTGACAGTGACTGGCATCTTCTAGAAGCTCCTTTTCACATGCATTGTCCATATAAATATCAACTTTACTTGTCACAGATGAAAGGCTGGTAGAAAACTCTGGTTTTTTGCTAGACCCTGCTAGGACAAATTCAAGAGTACAGTGTTTAATAATTATGTACCCTTGGAAAAAGTACCAAGATTAAATCAGTGAACTGGAGGATATTGAACCATAGGAAAAAATACTGCGGGCTTAAAGCAAGCTGCCAGATGGACTTGACCTTCACAGCTGTGTGCTGAACCTCCTGCTGGGGCAGCCTGCTGGACACGTTAGAAATGGGGCGATGACCCTCAGTTGATTTCACAACGGTCATCAGAATCCAGCTGAGGTTCTTCTGCTACAATAGTTTAATGCCCTGAAGATGGCAGTCTCCATGTTGCATGACCTATGTTGCAATATCTAAAATGGCAGAGACTTCCTATTTATCTATGAAGAGTTACAGCTTTCTCAACTGAGCTTGTTTTCTCCTGAAGAAACTACTTATAGCAGATAAGGTGGTGGTGGTGTGCGTTAATCCTATAGTCAGATGTAGACCTTGCCATACTGTCAAATACAACAGGGTTATGAGGACTTTTTTCCAGTAATTCCTCTCTAAATGGATGCAATGGTTCCGGATCTCATGACCTACGCTGTGAACTCAGTTCATACCATTACTGAAAGAAGTTTGTTTGTAAAGATTGTCTTTGTATTTACTATTCCAAACAAAGGAAATTCTTTGTCGTTTTCTTTCATTTCTTTCATTGCAATATGTTCTTGGGAGCTTCATTTGTATATTTATACTTTCTTTTTGTTTGTATGTTCTCTAGGAGGCACGAAGGAAATTTCAAAACAATGTATGAACCAGGTTTTTCCTTCTCCATGTGACATGCTGGTCTTCAAAGGACTCTCATGTACATGCACTTGGGACTTGACTGCTAAGCTAGAATTCTTTGGAAGCAGCCACAAGCCACAGATTCATGGCTGAAGAATTTTAGGGTGAATTTTAGAAGAATTTTAGAATTTCAGGGCTGAAGAATTTGAGACAAATATCTTGAGTTATTAGTTGATACAGTGACTATTCTTGTCCTTAACATTTTCGCTAAAACCTTCTGAAGACAACTCTTTCACACTGAGAAATCTTTATAAAGGCAACACTTGGAAATACTGACTTACTAGTATAGCTTTGTCCTTTCCAGCTGCAATATGCTATATTGTCTCAAAAGTGAGTAATTTATTATTTATTTTGACATGTTCCCATGGCAGTTATGTATTTTTGTATTCCAGTGTGGGCTTACAGTGTAAAACTAACAGAAGCTTTCCTAAACGTTCAGAAAAAAAAAAAAAAANCCTAGTGATTGCTCTATTCGTTCTTGAATATGATGATACCGGTAGAGCATTTCATAGCAGTGCAGGGGATAGGCATATGATAACAAAGTTTTTTTTTCCAAGGCTCCCAGCTCACTGTACATGTCCTACAGTGGGAATGAGGTGACTTGAGTTCTTTATCACAGGCAGCCACTGCAGGGCTTTGTAAAGCAGTTCAACTTTGACTGTGGATGTAAACGTTCTCCCCAAATTCTTTTTGAAATGAAGATTTTGGACAGAAATTAGATGAGTTAATCCTTGTAAGTTATAACATATGCCATACCAAGTAGAATGTAACATATTAAAACTTTGGAAACCCACTAAGATCCATGACATTTAACCCAGTTTAATTTTTTGAAACAGGATTCCTCTTTTATGAAATAACAGTCAATTCAGCTTTTCCAACATTATGCCTGTGTGTAATGGAATCATCCATCAGCATGACTGATGATCATCCAGGGCTTAAAGAAGGAGATTCTAGCAATTATAAATCCTGATTTGTGAGCAAACAAGCAGACTTCACGAGAGCCCTGCTCTAGCTTTGCACGTCAGGTATCCCTACACACAGAGAGGTAATCTGGCAAACCAGAGCCAGAGTCTTTGGTGCACAGATGCCTGAGCTGACACTACTCGGATAACTACTTTTGTCTGGCATCTAAGGCTTCGAGCCTTGTGTGAGCATTACCTTAGGGCTCACCATACACTTTTAATGGCATAGTGTGGATGGGCCTTGTTAACTCCTGGAAATAATATCAGCCAGAGACCAGAGTTTAAAGAAGCCTTTTTCTAGATTCCAGAGACTGAATTCAGTCTGTATTTTTGGCAGAAGTGGCAGCAGAATAGCAAGATTTTTATTCAGTCTAGAAAAAGGGTTGTTCTTGATCAGTGGCTTAGTGCTGTATTAAGGACCTATGTCATTACGACAGTGTAACAGGGATTTCTGTTCCATTTTATTTCACACTGACCCACAAATTAAAGGTGTTCAGCTGAAAAAGGAAACTAGACATTATTTGTAAAAAAGGGGGTGGGTATCTCTTAATGTGCCATTTTTCTAAAAAACCCTCTGAAGTGGTAAATGGAAGGGCATGGTACACCAGAAAGGGGAGGCAAAAGAAGGATCCTGGAAGGACACAGGCCCAGAGTGAAAAGCAGAATTTGAGTAGAAGAGACTTGAGTGCTCTACTGTTTTGATGTATCTTTATATCCTTTAAATTGTTGTAAGTAGAATGCAATTGGCTGCTGAGCCTTCCCACAGCTGGTGTCTCTGAAGAACTGAACTGGAGCGGTCAAACAGGATAACCCAACAGGAAGAAATATAGCAGAAGGTTCATTGATGTAATAGTGGCATCTTGGCTTTGGTTATTTTTTTTAAATTTTTTTTGTTCTCTCCCCAGTCCTGAAGTCCTGCAAAGTTGGGGTGAGACCTCTGAGAAAAGGATAATGAACAGGAGGATGGCTGCAAAGGATTGGGACTACAAGTGTGTGCCAGAAAAATGGAAGAGAGAGGGTGTTGGAGTCTGCAAGTGTTTAGGAAGATGACAGCACAAGAGCCTGCCATGGAGGACCACAGACAGAGCAGCCTGGATCGTGACATTCAGTTCCAGGTATAATGCAACCTCCAGTTTTCCCTGATATTACTTTCTATCACGTGAACAGGGTTAAGCAGCTTTTTAAAGGGTGTGTGACAGGATGGTCTGACAGGAGTCAAACAGAGGTGAAACCATCCGATCTAGCTTGGTGAACAGACACTACGCTTCTGTACACCCACTGGTTGGCGAACAGGTTTAAACTCACCCATGTATAACTTTGAATTTATCAAGTGGAATCCTCCGAATTAACGGGTGTGTTCATTGTAAGTATATCCTATTTAGCTAAACTACTAGCAATTCATTGCTTACACAGCATCATTTAAGACACCAGTATGCTCTATTCTGCTGATTTTCTCCTTGCATTGGAAGCAGGGACAGTTTACCGCAGCATAGCACTAGATAATCCTGACAAGATCAGAGAGTGACCTTCCAGTCTAACCATGACCCACTTTGCCAGCTGAGGCACCATCGCAAAATCCCTGGCCATTTCCCACCTGCTGTAAATGACACTAAAGATAGAGCTGAGACAACAGTTTACTAGAATACATAATTATGGGTCCATTTTTCTTCATTAAATTAACATTAAACATAATCTATTACAGAGGTTCCATTCAAGGAACAGATGGTAAATACAAGGTAATAGAGATAAAGATTAAAGAATATTCGCAGCAGCTGATAGATTCACACAAAGCACAGAGCTAGGAGGTGCTAAGCATTCTTTAAAACTGTGCTTAAATCACAAAAACCAAAATATTTTCTTAGATTTATTTCTAAATATGTTCAGATGGAAAATACTTCATTGAAGCTACAGGGTAAAGGGCTCCCAAGATCTCCATCTACAAAACTTCAAAATCCACTCAAAACTAGACGTTTTGAAGATTTTTCTTGTAATTTCTGGTTTTACTGAGTTGCAATATGCCTAGTGGTTAGATCACACAAGAATTAAAGCTGAGGTGTCTGGGCTTTTCCAGTGGGAAGAACTACTGTCTGAAGAATAGAACAGCAAGATTTTGTTTTCCTAAGAGAAACCCAAAGAGTTCAGTTTCCACATGATGGAACATGAACTGCTGTGTAAAGTTACGTATCCTCCGCACTGCAGCTAAACTTCTAAACACAGCCTGCAACAAAATCCTTTCTTCTTCATATTGCTGCTATCTGCTGAATAGCCATTTAGTTTCTTAAGGCACCCATAGCCTCCATCAGTGTAAGATCTACCCAAACTCTTTTGCTGCATGACTGTTAATTTCCCATGGGGTGGGATGGGGTTGGTAGGGATCCAGTCCCTGGGATTTGGGCAAATGGTTTAAGACCAGCCTGCAAGATAATTTTCCGGAAAAAAGGCAGCAGGAGGGCAACACCCCTTCCTTGTTTGGCTTGATGAGAAAGAAACAGGAATACTCGTTACAAACTTGACCTTTCCTTTATGTTGAAACAATATCCAAGGGAATTTCCACATTTATTTACTGTAAAATAACCCAATAGCCCATCTACACTCTAGAAGAGACCCTGCCTCTGTGATTGCCACTGGCTGTGGCCAGGTGAGGGAGACAGAGTGAGACAGGCTGTGGGACTGGACCATGATGTCTGCATAATCATCTACTAGACAGTTGGTTCTTCCTAATAACTGTATGCAAAACATGACCTCAAGCTCCCTTAAAAATATCAGAAATGCAAGTTAAAGAGCAAAAACGACTCAAACAGGGAGAGCCTGTCGTTTCTGTTCTTTATCTTTTGTCTGCTCCCCTCATTTTCTCTTTGCTCTCTTATCTCCCTGTCTTCCTTTTTGAGGTATGTAAATTTATACAAGTGTATTTATACTTAAACAAACAGAATTTCTTGCTTTGAAAATTTTAAATATTCAAATATCTGAGGAAGAAAAGCCAGTGAGTGGATGTTATGTACTGAAACAAAATAAAGCAAGGCAAAGAAACTCTAGATTTATGACAAAACTAAAATCCCAGAGCAATGCCTGTGAAACAATTTAAGTACAGCAATAATTCCTCAAGGCAGATTTTATGAGTCCTTTACACATGAGTTGCACTTCAATAGTGAAATGCAGCTCAGTCTAGCAAGGAGATGCAGCTCCAACATTTAGAGCCAGTAGGATCTAGCTAGAAAATGTTCTTTTCTGAGTCACTGCAGAATCCAGCAGTATTACTCTGCAATTTTTCAAACACACAAGATCTTGGAGTTTTCAGTTCTTTATTTTTGGAGTTAACGATGAAGTGCCACATTCTTAGAGGAATATACAGATACTATTTTCCAAAATACCTACTATCTTGCTGTCCGTTGATTCAGGGAATTCACCTGGGTGAAATCTCACATGTAAGAGAATAGTATTTGGCATTTAGTTAGGCTGGCTCTGTGATTCCTGTAGCACAGCAGGACCATGGGTGTGCAAGGATGGTAGTGCTGGAAGAAGAGGGAGGGTGGGAGTGGGGTGTAGCATTTGCGGGAGCACACCCCACTGTAGTGCCAGATTGCTGGGTTACACTGAATCACTCTTGAGTTTCTGTGAAGAAGAGGGTCCAACTTTAGGTATTTCCCCAATTCCTTCTCCAGTTTGTGAAAGCTCTGCTTGAAATTTCTTATATTCCATTTTTCTTAGGTAGGTTTCTTTTTTCATGTATATAACATTGCACTGTTACAAATAATAAATTCTTTTCCTTCCTTAACAGTCTCTAGCACGTATAATTTTGGCTAGCAGCTTAAATAAACACGTCCCTTCCCATCAGGGCTGCATAAACATATTGGGTGCTGCCTGATCCAAGACACCTTTACTCTTTCTTAGGCATTTGTGCAGTCTATTGCAAGATGCCTTGGAAACTTTGGAGTTCCCAGTGTTACTGAAAGTGCTAACTCCAGACATTTAATGTATAAGTGCTCTTTCTTTCATAATCTCTCTCTCATATTCCACTTGGAAAGCAGTCTCATCACAATTTATTTGATGTAAGGACTATCATTCTTCTTTATTTTTTCCTGTCTCATCTTTGTTTTCTGAGCTGTTTGTCCTGTTTTTTCACTTGGTGTGGATTCACTAATTTATGTTTTTTAGTTATCCCCAAAACTACAGTGCTAAAAAGACCCCAGATGAGCTGAGTACTTGAATGAAAAGACACCAGTGATGTGGAGGCCCTACTCCTCTTTCTTAGAGAGCGGAAATATGTTTTGCTGGGATTTTAAAAGGAAACTACAGGGTTGAAGGCACCAGCTTCCTAGGAGCTATCTTTAATCCCTTCACCTCCTTTGAAAACCCTATCATACACATTCAGCTCATATAGATTTTGCTGTATTTAAAGACTAATTGTAAATGTCTAAAGACAGCTTGTGCTAGAGTTCAATTGTAAGATGTGATGCTGCTTGCTAGTCCCACTGTGTTCATGAGCTGTGGGAATAGGAACACTTCGCATTGCCAATCTTGCTAACAACCATCAGCAGGAATGTGCAGTGTTGCTCTGGGAAATATAGTCTCAATGGAAGAACTGTTATTATTTTTAATGTACTATAATTCATCAAATAAATGGGACAGATATTTTATCCAGTCTAAGCTCTTTGTGTCATAGGTGGTGCAGTTTACAAATGTTATAGTAATTTAGCTGATCATTATTTCTGGATTTCAAAGGAGTTCTGAAATTTTCTCATTGCTGTGTTTAAATCAAAATTTTGGGAGTAAAAAATAAGTTTTAGAAAACCTTGGCTCAGGAAAAAAGTGTTCCGTTCAGGATAGACATTTTGCTAGTGGTAAAAAGACCAGGGAAACCAATAGCATTCCTGGCTGGGTCATAAGGGTGAGGGACCCTGATTTTGTTGTGTAAGTAATTATTTATAGAAAGTAAAGCAGATTCAAAAGAAGAAAGTACCAAACCAATAGTATTTCCAGATTAGAGAAAGTCTTTACATTTTAGACATCTCAGACCATCATAACACCATCAACACACTAAACACACCCACGTGGGATTTAGGCAGAGTTTAGAGGCCTAATTCCAAGAATAGGTTGCTCCACCTCTTGCATGGACCTCCAGGTGTCCAGAATTATTTACACTGGCAAGCGGCCCCTTGTTTTGGCCCTGCTCTTGTCTTGTGAAAACGAAGACTAGAAGCAGGCATGTTGTGGCAGATTTGCAAGAACATCCCAAAAGATCCTATTTTAGAGGGCTGAAGTGTCAACTGATGTACTGGATAGGACTGGTCTAAACTGTGAACTTTTCCAGTTGAACTCCAGTTATAGTTCTGACCAATTTCTTTGGACCAAAATGTTCTAACGTTCACTAACCTTGGGGTATGTCAGTTTTCTGACCATCTGCCCTAAGGACATACCAGTTTCAGTTACAGAAGTGAAAAAAAAAAAAAAAAACGAAAAAAATTACAGCTTCACCTGAAGGTGGCAAGAGCTGCAGCTCCTTATTTCATACACCCAGAGCTGATGCCAGCTGTTGAAAGTGCCTTAATTGCCTCCTGCCTCTGAGGCACAGTTTATTCCAAGGCTTTGGCTGGGTAATGTTTATGTTACTATTTGTAAGATCAAAACATTGATTATATCAAGTATTAGAAAAAAATTTAATGAGGTTAGAAATTCCATCCAGATAAAAACAACTTTGTAGAGCCAATGAGCATATTTGCCCAAGAAACTTCTTTTTACTTTAAAATACACTGGTCTCTTTTAACTATGACTTTCACAGGAGGTATTTCTCCTTCTGCAGGAGGATTTGCCCCCTCTCCTCTCATGACATCCCACCTGGAGTATTGTGTCCAGCTCTGGAGTCCTCAACACAGAAAGTACATGGACCTGTTGTAATGAGTCCAGTGGAGGGCCACGAGATGATCAGAGGGCTGGAGCACCTTTGCTGTGAGGACAGGATGAGAGAGCTGGGGCTGTTCAACCTGCAAAGAGAAGGCTCTGGTGAGATTTTATAATAGCCTTTCAATATCTGAAGAGAGCTACAGGAGAGCTGAGGAGGGACTCTTTGTCAGGAAGTGGAGTGACAGAACAAGGGGTAACGGTTCTAAATTGGAAAAGGGGAGATTTAGATTAGGTACCAGAAAGAAATTCTTTCCTGTGAGGGGGTTGAGGCACTGAAACAGGTTGCCCAGGGCAGTTGTGGGTGCCCCATCCCTGGAAGTGTTTAAGGCCACGCTGGATGGGGCTTTTAGCAACCTGCTCTAGTAGGAGGTTGGCAGGGGGGTTGGAATTTGATGATTCTATTTGTTCCACTGTATTTTTTTTTTAGTCCACAAACTTCTGAGTGTTGTGCTCATTTTATGTGTCCTGACCTTCCTGCCAGCTGAGAGCAGGAGCAGCATCATGAGCAGCCCTATTTGAAGCAGTTGTGTCTCGTTGCTTATGTGAGGAGTGAGAGATGCTGGGGAAAGGCTGCACTCTCCAAAGTGCTCCCCGTCCTGGTGAGCTTTGTTGACTCAGGAGCATGAGCAGGGGTTGCTCTGTGGCAGGTCCACAAGTTGGTGCAGAGAGAAACTGTCTTGCCCATTCAGCTCCCCAAATTAAAACCTGAGACTGGCAGTACATCAAGTACCAGAATTTGTTCCAGATTTAAGCAAACGGATAATGGCAGGTGTACAATGGAATTTAGGTCAGGCAGGCAAGAGAGATCAACAGTACAGAGCCACAGGCTCTAATTCGAACTAATCAAGAGACCGGCCAGGGGTTTAGTCCTGGCAGCCAAAGTGGCAAACAGGATAAAACATCCCCTTGAGCATTCATAGTGAGCCCAGATCACTAGAAATTATTGTGATAGAAAGCATAATGAAATAACCAGGTTGGCTGGTAACAGACAGAAGATCTCTTGTAATAATCATAATCCAGGTTCTGCAGAGAGATTTTGGGTGAAGACTAGCGGATTAGTGAAGAACCAGTGTGCATGGAAGCACAGCCATTTAGCTATTTGGGAAACAAGAAATTTTGAAGGAATCCTATAGAAGCTAAAAAAAAAAAAAGAATCTGACACATTAGATTTAGCACAGCACTCAGAGAAAAAAAATCTTAGTTTTTATGACTGATGTCAAATATTTAAAAATAATTGTTTGGAAAATTGCTGTTTATTTCAGGCAGGTGTTCAGCGATGCCTTCACAGGAACGTGAAGCTGTCTGCAGAAACCTAAAGCACATAAATTCAAGGAAATACCCTTGGGGTTAAGAAGGAGGATGTAATGTAAATTATTCATAGCTGGAAATTAGTAATTAGTCATTCAGTGACAGAGGAGACAGGAAGCCTAGACAAAGTGTTCATTAAGAAGTTCTAGGCCCTTTTTCAGGCAGGCTGCAAAGTGATAACTGGAGTCTATGGCCACAGAAAAGCCCACAACACACCCAATTAAGAAGAGGTTATCTTGCAGGAGGAGATTGTAAGCCAGAGAGTCTTATAGCTGTGTGAATAAAGCTGTGTTCTCCATGGACCCAGACAGAAGTTAACTGAAGAGATGAAGACATTGCCCAGAGGTGAGCTGCCAAACTACTGTTCAATGAACAGGGAGTCATCTCCTTGAAAGATGTCCCTCAGCTCATGGAAGTCATCTAAGTCCATGGGGTCATTCATTTAGGATCATGTGAAGCACAGAAATATACAGCACTGAGGTGTCACTATTGTACTATTACTCCCTTTGAGCACTTTAGAGCAGGGGCCATAGTGCCCCAAAGACTTAGACAGTGAGTACTTATTTCCCCATGTGCTCCCTGGGGGTCATAGATATCTGATCCTGGAATAGAAACAGAAATAAAGTATTCAACTAAATAAGGGAACTGGAAATGTATGAGGATACAATAGATATAATTTATGCTAGTAAATGTAATAAACAAAGCTGGACAAAAAAAACCCCAAAACAACCCAAAACAAAGAATTATTTTAAAAATTAATCTTGATCTTTTAATGTGCTTAGAGGAGTTTCATTGTTTAACTCATTACTTTTTTCTGGAAGTGCTTTGGTAAAGATTTAGTGTTTTGAAATACAAAAACTAGGAAAATGCAGTGAAACAAAAAAATTTTACTGAAATAAATTAACATATTTGAATAAGGAAGTCTGTCACCCAAAGAATTTGTAACTTTTGGGATTAAACTTTGGAAAAAACTTAACCTTGAAAAAATGTATTAAAAAATTGAAAAAATTGAAAAAATTGCAAATTTGTAATTTTAACCTGATAGACAACTATTTTCTAGGGTATTGGGGACCATTTGAATTCTCTCATGAAGGATCCGAACAGATCAGAGAATAGTATTTTAGGGCTGGATTTTTTTGTGTGGGTGTTGGATTTTTTTTTTTTAGAAAAGAAGCTGACTTTACTCTGTGTGCATAATATTATCATGGGTTTGGCCCATGGCTGTTGCTGCTCCTGCTGGGAGAAGCAGGAAAACTGGATCAGGGTTGCCAGTATGGTTCTTGGCGCTGGAGTAAATTTAACAACTTTGTGTATTTATTACCTGCAGATTCTCTGAGGGCTTACTCCACTTGTGGTTGTTTGGGGTTTTTTGTTTTTGTTTTTGTTTTTTTGTTTTAGGGGGATATACATGTACAAAGACTGCTCAAAGCCCAAAAGCGTTTAAGTGATGTTGGTCTGCATTTATGTGTCAGAGAGGTGGTGTTAACCATTGATTGATTTATAACTCTTCTTCCTAAAGTTTTAGCTTTTGCCCAGCCCTAGAAAAGCACAAGGCAAAGCACTGCTGAAGAGGGCGGAGGGCATTTTTATGGCTATGGGACTTAATTAGCGGCTTGTATTGTAATTTGTGTTTATTTTGTGGAAAGGCAAGCCATAAAGATCCTTCTTAGTGTGCTGTGTATAGATGGTCTACATCTTATACAGAAGAAAGGAAAATGTATACAAGATCAGGGGCTGCTACAGTATACACAGAAACTGTTAAATTAGGGCACATATCTAGGTTCGGAAAGGGTTTCAATGGTGTGGAAAACAGAGGGAAAGATTTAGGAGACATAAATAATTATCAAGTAAATTTTTTGGCACATGGACACTCTCAAGACATAATCAGTCAAGCAGCATATTTGAACTAAAGTTGGCCAGTTTTTGCTGTATGAGGAGCACAGCAGTGAGGATCATTTTTAGAGGCCAGAGGGAGGAAATGATAAGATTACATATAAATCAACAGACTTGGAAAATTGTAATATAGAATTCTGACAAACGCTGTTTTAAAAAATAACGTTCACTTATTTAAAGGCCACTACCAAAGCTGCATGTAAATTCATAAGGTACCAAGAGTCTGAGTAAGAGACTCTGGCGTTTCACTCATAAAAATGTGCTGACATGGTTGGGTCATTTTTTTTTTTTTTTTTTTCCATTAAGTTTAATGGTAGAATCAGAACGTGCATCCATGCATGGCTTGGAGAAGTCTGGTACCAGCCCCTGAATGAGATTAAGAAAATGGGAACTTAACATAGGAAAAAGCTCCTGTTTTTCTCCAATAAAAATGAGTGATCATACTGTCAGCAGCAAATGTGATGCTATCCCAGTGGATGCCAGAAATATTGCTGTTTACTATGGGAACGCAAAGTTGTTGACAAAGATGCACACATTTCCTTCCTCCAGACTATATTTTTTTACTGTATTCATTTTTTAAACAAAAGTATTTCTTGCAGATAGCAAAAAAGAAATGGAGTCAAAGGATTAATTGTGGTCAGGCACCTCAAATTAGCCATTTTCTACTTTGTTGTTTTTAAATGTAAATGGACCTGATCACAAAAGGTTGATTTGATTTTAGTTACCCTAAAGGCTTGTGATTGCAAGGAGGGCTGGTTCTGACACACTCATACCCTTTACTTTGTGATCTCTTGAAAGCTTGTAGGCACATCTAAACAAGTGCAGGCAAACATGTTTGCTCCAATTGAGCCCAACCCGACTGGACGTAAACTTGCTTGAGACCAAAACCTGGGTAGCCACATTAAAGCCATTGTGTTTTCTTGGATTTATATTAATGCACTTATATTTTATTCCAAAGCAGAAGTAGTTTATGATGGGGGAGGCCAGAAGATATGCCAGACCACTACTGTCTGCATCAGTTTGTGTAGAGTCACTTCTAACAGAATGTATTTTATTTGTGGTGCCACCGGTTTTACAGCCTTCAGTTTCTTCATAGCTTTGTGCTAATTTGAATTTCTTTTATTCTTTTCTAAGGAGAGGAATCAGAACAGCAAATTCTATAGGAAACGTGTAAGATTGTACAAACTGCTCGAAGGATGGGCATTTATTCAGGTACTACGGTGCTAGCTTTAAAACTGGGAGTATAATTATCATATTCAAAGTCCTCAGGAAAATTATTAAAATGCCATTAAGTTGTGTTATAATGGTCATGTGAAGTGTAAATGAGTACTCGGGCAGTTAAATACCCTCTATCTCTACAGAACCACATGTGGCCAAGGGGGCAGAAGCATTATCTGCTCCAGCAACTCATACTTTCTTTAATCTATTTGTTCCCGAATGCAGTTATGCTCATAGTCTGCCTTAAAATTTCTTATCAGAACTATAAGAAAAAGTAGATATTATTCTCTGAGAATGATCCCTCTATTGGGTCTTATAACCAGAAAGCCATTTAAACACTTGGACTGTAAAAAATAAATTTCCAGAACTTAGGTATTCTCAGTCCTGTAAACACTGGACATACTAAAATGTAGCATTCCTCTGATGGCTGAGATATTCGTATAGTGACAATTTAAAGTCAAATACCCATAGTCTAATCATTATATGATGAAGGAGGTAGAAATCTTGATATAAAGTTGCTTCAATGTTTTTATGCATTGATCATATCCATGTAAGATAATAATGTATCTCCTGTTTCCCATCACAGAATATTTCACGTGGGAAAATTGTTAGATGAACTACTATTCTGCTCATCTGTGACATTTCTGCTCTGTGTAACTGGAAATGATCTGAAGAATGACAAAGTGGCAATCATTTTCAACTCCCACAAGGGAAACCATCAAATCATCTAGGACTCTCCCATAAAAGAGGCAGCCGACAGGGGTAATGACAAGGTCTATAAAATCATGAATGATGATATTGTAGATGCTGAAGGTTTGCACTGGTTTAAGAGGAAATTGGACAAGTTCACGGAATAACCCACTGAGGGTTATTAAAACATGGAAACTACATCTGAAGCTGAGAGTGGTCAGAAGCTCGGAGAGCTTGAATGGAGAAATCATCTGTGCTGGTCCTGTTCTTGCTCTTTGTCAATGGATGCCATCAGAGAGAGTGGACTGAAAGAGTCAGTGTGATCCATGTGCTTATGCTTTTTATGTAACAAAACCTGTGGCAACTGCCATCTGTTCCAGTCTACATAACTGGTATGTACAGAAAGTGCTATAAAGACCCCTCTTGTTTATTTGCTACATCTTACCTGAATGGGTATCTGAACAAATAAGTAAATAGGCAGAGCTTTTATTTTTAATGCTTCAAGTTGCAATTTTATTGGAAGAGCTTTTCAATAGCCAAAAGAGATAGAAAATATTTCAGTGAGTTAGTCTGCTTAAACGAAAACAGGTCTGAGCTTTACATATTTTGCCATCTGAAGAGTTTAGGGTCTCTCTTCTGTCCCTGAAGAGGTACAACCATTTACCAATTCAGAACTAGGACAACAGAAAAAGCTGGTTTTGTGGTAGTCCAGTTACGTCCTTACTACTAAATATCCTCGGACAAGTCATTGGGGATGCTTGAGTGTTCAGATGATAAAACAGTGGAAACCCTCCCTCTGGAAACACTGCACAATGATACCAAAACCAACCTAGACACAGTTGCATGTTATGAAATGCAGGTTTGCTCCAGCTCTCACCATGATCAGTGGTACCACCATCTGGAGAGGTGCACATCACTGTCTCTGTGCAAATGCCTTGACACAGGTAAGGAGACTGCATGTCCCCAGGGCACCACAGGCACGAGGAGGAGAACTGATTTTAGCCTCTCATTCAACCATCTACCCGCACAAAACCAAAGCGTAAGGAATTACATTGGAGAAGTTATGTTCACTGCAAACACAAGACAAAATGAAAGTTAATCCTTCACTAGGGAGGGAAGCTAATGAATTAACACACTAGAGAACACCAAGAAAATGTTGGCTCCAGGAAAACCCAATGGGCGAGCCAGTTGCTTACCAATGCCAAAATTAAGCACAAATATTTAAAAGCAGTATCATCTGGAAAATACAGGGATAAAGATAAAACACCTACTAAAAAAATAGATAATTTGAACTACGATAGTGACAGCGGTGGAAAAGCCGTCATTTTATTGACTGTTGTCATCAGAGCTATAAAATGCAAATGTTGTGCACACATGTGTCTGCCATCTGCAGGGCCTGGTAGCCCGCAGGCTGGCACTATGGGCAATCAGATTTTCACATTATAAATGATAAGACAGCAATACACTGGCAGTGGTGGCTCATGATGTGCTCCACCATGCAGGTGGTGTTTACAGATAAGTGCCTTTTTGGAATGTACACTTGAGGTCAAAATAATTCAGCGAGTTGTTTGAGCAGAGAAGCAAACAATATTAAAATAAATATGAGCTCATTGTAACCCTTGCTACTGGGCTTAGGCCATTGTGTTTATGGCAGATTTCCCAAAGAGAGCAGTTTCTCTGTAGTCATGCAACGCACCTGCCACTTTTACACTGTGAACTCACAACTCTGGTTTCGCGTTGGTCATCTATCATCTGCATAGTTACAGGCTGCAAGGCCAACGAAACAAGCCATCCAGATTTGCTCCTTAATATTATTTTAATGTGTTGCATCACAGAGAAGCAGACTGAAAAAGGCACCCCGTTCAAGTAAAAAACAGGTCTATTTAACAGAAGTTTAAAAAAAATAATGAAGTGCCAAAGGGTAGTGAACATTGAACAGGGCATAGCTGTTACTACCAGAATGATAAAAAATAAGCTTCATGTTAGACCTCGGCTTTCAGGCACAGTTTTGTTCAAAGATGTGCTATTTGCTAAGATGTAAAGTAGACATTCACCACACAGGTGAATTAGGACCCACCAGGTTTGGTGAAATCAACTCTGCAATGTTATAACTCAATTTAAATACATGGACAATCTATAGAGTTCAAACAAATCATACCAGCTAAGGAGCTGCCTAAGTGAAATGTCTTTGACATTGAATGTGTGATTAAATGCTGGTTTCGAAGTGATGTGCAGTGGTATCAGTGGCTGGACCCAGGTCCAGTAATAATGATCCAAATATAGTCCTTCTAATAAAAGATCATTTAGTATTTTCTTCTGTTTGGTTCTGTGCAGGGCTACAATAAGCATAGACTTGTTACGTCACCACTTTTAATGCAGGCAGAAGGCATTCCTGGCTCCTACATCTTCTGAAATGCATCTATCTTCCCAATTAATTATTTAATTTTATTGTGGGTTTTGATGTCTTAACCGGACTCAGCCCTACAGTGCTGCTTCTCTCTACAAAGCTCTCTGAGCAAAGAAGCCTTGAAGAGAAGATATCTTTGGGAAAACTACTTCTTGTGTTCTGAATCTGATGGCAAAGTGAAAACTTGAAAATTTTGAGCTTCATCATTATTTTTGAAGAGCCAAATATGTTCGTACTAGGAAGGATTGTTACTCTGTTCTTTGTAAAATAAATACAAGTACCTGAGTCTGCAAAACACAGAGGTCAGCAAGGGAATAGTTATCTGCTCATATCTTATCTTATTTGCTCATAAATAATGTTAAAAATACAGTGGCAAGACCAAGCTGAATATTTTAAAATACTTATTATAAAAAATATGTGCATGGGAAAGATGTACAGGAAATGATAAGGAAGACTTTTAGGTCATGTTCTTGCAGAATTAAAAGGTGGATTTTGTGTATCTGATGGTCACTTTTGGTAAAAGCATTTGATTGCTTGGTATTGGGGAACCTTTATCAATTTTCTGTTTGGAGGCAGCAGAGATAAGCAAAATGCAACTTCTTTTAGTCATGCTAGAACGTTAAGGTTTTTTTTTTTAGACACAGATGGTACAGAGGTGGAATAGTGTGTCACATTTCTTTCTAATAGTAGCTATCATTCCTAGGCAGTTATATTTCCCAGGGCGCTTATCTACTTCTCATATGCACACATTTACATATATATAGACATATATATAAAAAAAAAGTGTTTGTGTATATATAAACACCATTCAAGATACAGTGTTTAGCAGGCTTCCTGGGGATGCATGCCACACTCCAGGACAGAGTGTGTGGTGCACTGCCTCAGGGATTTATTTCAACTCACATGGCAATCTACTGTGAAATTCTGATTTTTCAGTGCTGAGTGGCTGTTCCTGGCAGGAAATTAATTTTATGAATGCTAATGATATATGATTGGAGCCCACCACACAGCTCTATACCCCTCATTGCAGAAGGTTCATCAGCTCTGTGCCAGCATCGCACGTCTCCTTCACTGCTCCACACCACAGGTTTTTGAGAAAATCCCAGTGCCTGTGCATGATTAGCTTTGGGAGCAGTCATCAGAGCCTTCTGGGACAGAAATTGCCTACTCCACCCCCAAAGAAACCTTCAGTGAAGCAGGGGCTCTGCAACAGCAAGGGGAATAGAGGCATCAGGAGGGAGCAGGGGAGCAGCCAACCTTGATTTGTGATTCCCCATTGTAGGAAAACATGATGGCAGTGAGAAAACCTGCTGGAAGTCTCCTCACCTCCCCCAGAACATCCATGGCAGACAGGCAGACATGAATGCAGGAGGGATCCTGTATTAACACCTCATGTACCAGGTATGTACAATGTATGTACACTGTGCTGTGCCACTCACCTGTGGCCAGGAGAAGCTTAGGCTGCAAAGACAAACCTTCGAAGAGAGTCTCAGCACCAATTAAATTTGAGTAAAGGGAATCTAATCATCTCTGCTTCCACCCCAGGCAGAAAACCTACCACAATATAAAGAGATCATGGACCATTAAGCTCCTATCTGAAAACCATTAAGCTCCTATCTGATGGGCATTGGATTCAAGCGAAAGCACCAAGATACCAAGTTTGCTTAGTTTTTCCACCACAGAGCAGCCAAACTGATGCCAGAAGACTACAAATATAGACCAGGTGAACAGGTGAAAAACTTGGGATTATGATGGAAAGACCTTGACCTTAAATGGCAATGACATTAGATTTGGCTGGGGTCAGCTATCATCTGCTGTGCCCAGGCACTTGTGAGCTTACCCTCAGGGAGAAAAAGAAAAAGAAAAAAAAGCACTTGTGAACTGAGTCAAGAAGGAGGGAAATGCAGGAATTGGGTAGAGCTGTGTTCAGTCTAGTGCTATTGATCTTTCATACACGTGTCATATACTTATTAACCTTATCTTACAATGTTTACCTGGGTTTTGACTGTATATCTGTTAAGTCGTGGATATTTGGATATAAAGATAAAGGAGATATATATATATATTTCTTTTTAACTGGGTTATTAAAATAGAGTTCACTCTCAGGAAATATTTGTGGGATAAATGATTCATGTTGAACTAAATCACCTTGGCAGATCTTCTCAGGAGACATTAAGATCCTTAGTTTTTTTTCTTGCAAGTGGTTTTGAAAACTAGGGGGAAAAAATTAACCAGTGGCACAAACACCATGTCTGATGCACTGGTGTGGGAAGATCAGAAATTAGCGTGCCATAGCAGTGGAAGGGAAAATGTGTCATGTAGCCTGCAGCACAGACAGATGAAAGTGGGTCTGTGCTACATCCTGCACTGCCTGATCCTCAGGGCTGGTACCCTGTTCCAAAGGCAATATATAGTGATTTCTCAACTTCCCTGTTGACCCATAACTGTACCTGAAAGCATTAAGTGAATCGCCGAAGCGTGGCACTTCCCAGGTACCTCTGCCCAGAACATCCCTCCTCCTCACTCTAAAAAGAGAGATATCACAGTGGTGGCATCCAGCCAGTGTCCCACAGGGACAGCACAGCACAGCCTGGCGTGCCCAGCTGAGCACACAGATCTCCCCTAGTACTGTAAGGTGCCTGGCACACTTTCTGGCACGTCACAATTAATAACAACCAGCCATGAAGACAAATATGTCTGCCCCGTGGAATAAAGGGTGCACAGAGAGCCTCAATAACTCAGCCAAACAGTCAGGACTCTGACAAAATTGATAATGGCAGCCTATGTACCCCGACTCCCGGGTCAGCACATAGAGTGAAAGAACTTCTTCCCTCTGCGGTGTTAGGGTACAAGCAGGTAGAAAAAGAGCAGCATCCCTTTTCAAAAGTCCTCAGGGAAATAATGTGAAGGAGATTCTCAGCAGTAGAATAGGACGGAAAACTGGACTCTTGCCGCATTAAGCCCCTCTTGATTTACTTGATCAGTAGTGTCCCCTGGGGAGAGCAGAGATACCCTTTAAAGAATCCTAGCCTTTTCCAGAATACTGTTAAAAGGAACACTGAATCATTTTACTACATTTTAGGAGAGCATCTGTGCTTTTTTGTGGGCAACCTTTCCTCCAATATGTCTCACACAGGCTGCAAATACACATTAGTGACATCAAGTGGTCCCATCAGATCATGGGAGGATGATTCTCTTCTCATTTAAGCCAGAAGAGCTATTAAGCCCATTTACAAATCTAATCCTTACCCTAGCCTGTATGAGACTGCCACTGTTGTACATACTAACAGCTGATGAGAGACCCATCATGGGAGAATGAGACGTGGAGAAGAGGAAAGTATCAGGAGATGAAGAGGTTTTGTGTTTTGGACAGAAAGTTTGAGGGAGGCAGCTGGAATCATCTCAGAGATGTTACCTTTCACTCCAGTATTCACTCCTTCCTTCCTAGCTAGTTTGCTTTGTCATTACTGTTGTGTAGCATCGTTTGATTTATGGCTTTGCACTTGTTTCTCATCTTTCAGACCAGTGATCTAGACCAGTGATGGTGTGATCCTCTGTCCCTCTGGCTTAGTTGTGAAGTGGCATGTCCCTTTAATCATCAAAAAAGGATCAACTCTGCAGTCCATTGCCTTCCTATAACCAGTACACATCTAAAGTGAAAGGATAAGTATTGTTTCACATTATACATACAGATATGGTTGTGTCCAGAACATATTTCTAAGCTCTCCTACCAGTGGCCTGGGGCCTCTGCATTATGAATCTGGTCCCAAATGCTGCCGTGAGAGCAAGCAGCAGGACTGATACGTGGTGTGACATTCCCTGTTAGCATATGTGGCAAAAATAACAGGTTCTACTTTCAGGTGATCTGATTATCATCTCCGTCCGATTTTATATGCACTGACCTCACAGGTACGTCAACTGGAATTCTGATATGTTCCTCTGAGAACAACAGTGACAAATACATAAAATGCTCTTATGGCAACTAATTTTTCCCTTATTATGCACAAATCCTCTTAGACAAATAGACTCTAATAGCTGCAATTTATGTTCTTGAAAACAATAGGGTTTAATGGCTTGCTTTCTGAGCTTTTGTATGTCACTGGAGTTTTGACAAGTTTAACATCTACATGACAGCAGGGTGTGAAGGGTACATTTCTCTGTCTCTGGTTCTGACTCAAAAAATTCTGGGCCACTGCATCAAAACTGTACTTTTTCTCTCTCTGATACTGGTTTTAATTGCAGCTTATTAGTATTAGACTGTTTACATACGCCATCTGTGTGAGGATGAGAGATTGATGATCTCTGGTAGATGGTACATATTCCAGCTGTTGGAACAGTGCAGTGTTTGAAACTTAATTAAAAAAGAAATAGAAAGGAAGTAATAAAATACTCAGTTTAAAATGCTGTCAAAATGTCACAGTTGTTAAATTCAAACTGAACCGATCTAAATCATAATTTTATCATGTTCCTTTTCAACATCTGTACAAAAGCCTTAGAACACAAATCTTATCCTTTTATTGTTAAATGACACTTTTTGAATCAGCCTTGACTGCATTGTGATCTAACTTTGAATTTCATGCTTATTTGTTGAGAGTACTAAGCACAGCTTAAGCCCCATATAATTGAAAACATCAAATTATATAGCCATGAAAATGGGGCTTACAATGGAAATGGCAGCTGGCGCTCAACTGAAATAGATACGTTGGAGTAACAACTATGTACCTGATTTTTAATTCTTTAGATGATTCACTCAGGCAGGATTAGCCAGTGTTGTAATTTTGAAAAAGGTAAAGGTCAAGTATCTTATTTACAAACCCACGTTCCTTGGTTATTGCGTATGTATCTTAAATCAGTGTTAAGTGTAAGTAATAAACCTGAAAATATTTCAGGACTGATTAAATTAAAGTGAATTTCATATTAAAACATGCTAAAACACACTTATGGAATAAATAACAAGCCCCTGAAGGAAATTTAAATATAAAGTGATTAATACCCTAAGCTGATGAATAATCGCTTTATAAAAAGCAAGCTCATGAATCAGGCACCTATGCTTGCAATCAATCCCTGTGGGTGGGCCTTGCAGCTGGAAAACTCTTAGCCGGGGTCTCTGTGTGGGTGTAGATGTCCATGCACACCCACATTTGGATGCGGCTGCATAATGGGACTAACCTTTTAGCCTAATTTACTCATTCACATCGTAGTTGGAAAATGCCAAAGAAGGTCAAATATCATTGACCTTTGTGTCTGTGAAAAGTTTCTGCCAAGTATGAGACAAATCTATAAGCAATAAAAATTACTTTACCCATATTCTTAGTCACTCCATTAGAAGAAGCGAGTAGTAACTATTACTTGCAACTATTTTCTTAGTTTTATTTACCAAATACTTTACCAATTCTTTTAATTACACAGTTTAGTAAGAAATATTAGGAAAGCTGGAAAGGTCAAAACAAGGATCTCGGAGGCTAAACTGTTGTCCTTAAAAGTGATGCCTACTCGAAGAAAATAGGATGATAGAGAGGTCAGTGGTGCTAGGGTAAGCACAAGATAAGTCACAAGCTATTTGAAGTAATGTTTCCTTTGATCTGCCAGGCCTTTTCATACATAAGGAAATCCAGTGGGGTGCTAAAGGCTTTGTTAATCTTCCTAATGATATGCTGAGGATGCTTAAGGTTGAGGTTAAAGAGGCCTTTCAGTGCAGCTTGACTTGTGAACTTTTGAAATACAGAAATGACCTTCCTCTCAAAGATATTGTCAAAGCATCTGTTCACATTAGCAAATGTGTGGGCAACTGTATGTATGAGCTTGGGCCAGGAAAGCTGTGTTAAAAAGAGAACCTTTAGATTAGCTATGCCATTTATATCACAGGGTTCCCACAGGGCTTTCTAACAAAGTGTATTAAGAACAAGGATGGTTTAAAAGCCTTGAGGAAAACAGGAAATAAAAGAGCTGAGTTGGTCAAAATCTAGACAAGTATTATCAGATAGGTCAGTGGGTATAGCACAAATGTTCTTGGAAAGACCCAAGATCCACATGCTATCATCTAATCTGTAGGTCAATCTTTATCATTACCATGGCATTCACTTGAAATCACAGCTAAAATCAAGCATGAGAGCAGAACCAACATTTGACTAAAGAGCTTGAAAGTAAACTTGGGAGGCATTAGTCATGAAAATTTCAGAATCATCCTAGGATAAAGAAAAAAAGAGGGGAAAAAAAAAAAAGAGAGAAAGACGTAATTCATATTGGCACCACTACAGTCTGAGGCAATTGATTTTGCCTGGTGTTCAGTGCTTTGCTCTGAACATGCCCCAGGACCCAAACACAGCAAATGGAGCATGCCTGTATCCTTCAATCCAGTTGAGGTTTAGAACAAAGATGTCTACCAATAAGGTTGGTTAGAAGTGCTCCGAGTGTGGCCAATACATACAAACACCACACTTAGTTTGGCAGTCATAGCAACTTTCTTTACAAAAATTAAGGTCATCTGCATGACCACACAGGCAGGGCTTTTCACTAGCGGCCCACAGAGAACACGTAGTTCCCAAAGGATAACTAAAGGGCCTATAAGGCATTATAGACTCTCCCACATACAAGGTGATGCTGTTAGCATGTGAGTACAGATGAGACCTGGGTCAACAGTTGCCTGGGATGTGCAATTGTGGACTGCTTTCATGCCAGGACGATAACCAGAGTACAGACAGAAGGGGCACAATCCAGGGTAGAACCAGGGCATGCATTGTAATGGCAATAAGGCACTGCTGGTGGCCACTGAGGCAAAACGATCCACGTGATTGGTAGGAACTACTCAGACATCATGACTGAGGGTTGGAAAGCAGCATCATGCATGTTTATTACTACAGCAAGAGGGCTGGGGGTCAATTCCCCCACGGCTGGCTGAAGCCAGAGCAAACGCTCTTCTTCACACAAGCTGACTGGGGCAGCTCTCCTACTCCAAACTTTCCTCCAAGCTTTCTTAACCAATCAATTGAAAAGCCCAATGGGGGACATGTGGCTCAAATGGTCAAGAAATAGAAAATCACCTTCCTCTGTTGGCAACACCTGCAACCTACCTGTTACCCTATTCTGTATGGGACAGCCACATTCCTCTGAGGAAGATTAATGTCCTTAAAGACAGGCTAAAGCATAATTTTCAAAAACTCTTAGTTGCCCAAGGAGGATTTAGCTGTTCCATGCAAAGAAATACCTTTGACGTGAGAAATTCCCCACTTCAGAAAACCATACATTTTTAGTGGTTAGGGTTAGGGCATGTCTGTGGGAGGTAAGAGTTGAGTCACCTCAACCAAAGGAAAAAAAATATTCCTGGGGTTTTACCTTGAAGGCAATTACTTTAATCAGTGCTCTATGGGCAATGACTTAAATACAAGTTTTGAAGCACTGCTTTAGAATTTAGCTGTCTTGGGTTTGTTATTGTTATTATTTATTTGGTTTTGTCTTATTTTGTCTCATTTCCTAAGAAAAGTGCCTGCTTTCTCACTTGAAATGACAATGTGATGTTCAACCGGCCTATTTTTATATCTAATTGCACATGAAAGGAAGCAATTCTTCTTCTGTAAAAATGGGTAAGTTTTGAGGAAATCTCCCTGGGACTGACAGGTAGAGGATTCTAAGAAACCCGATATGGCTTAAGGCTGAAATAAGTACCAGCCTTCTGAATGACATTAAGGCTCAGTTTCTGTGCAGAAGTAGGGATGTAGGTATTTCAAAAACTTCACTGGCAGAAACCAAATACTTGGAACAATTAGACAACTGAAAATCTTACATGAGTTTTGAGGGTCCAGGCTTTTGATATGCAAACAGTAAGTGAATTTGGTAAATGCACCTAAGTGAGACTTGAAAAATCCAGACTCCGAGTTTATTCCACCAAAATTTTAAGTCGGTGCTATTCAAAATATATATTTGGGAGTTTTAGCAAAAAGAAAAAAAATCGTTTGCTGCTTAAGGAAAACCGTGAGCAAGCCTTTGTCTACAGTCAGTAAAGTGACATCTCTTAAAACCGCGGTGTGAACCAGTGAAGGGTAAATATCCTTTCCCTTTTTAGGCACCAGGGCCTGGTGCCTTTCCCTTTTTGCAAATATACTCTACTGGAGTAAAACAGGAGAGGAAGTTCAGTGACAGCCCCAAAAGCACTTTAAAAAGACACAAAAGACCAGTTCTGATTCAGGGCGCACAGTTTTTGCCTCACTCCGAGCAGGTTTCTAAGGGCTAGCTCCATATAAACAGTCACAAAGGCTAAATAGGGCAAAGAAGTCAAAAGTTGAGATCATGGAAACCGCTAATCACTTATTGCCTCACCTCAGAGGCCTCTCAACTACACGCGGCTGTCACTTTCTGGCTTTAAAGTTTCCCCTGGTTTTGAGCCCTTCTGCAAACCCAGAATTGCCTCAGCCCTGACCCTGCCAAGCAGCCTGGCACGTCATCCGCTCCGCTGAGTCCCCAAAGGTACACGCTCCCCACCTCATCCCATGAGGCCTCCAGGAGGGAAACGTTCCCAGATTGTGTCTAGCACATACTGAAACATTAGTCTTCTTGTAAAAAAGTATGGGGGCTGCCACTCTCTTTCAAAAATTAATAAGAATAATAAAAAAGTTATATTGTTATTTTAAAAAATAGGGCTTTAGAGCTCTTCTGCTTGTAGTAGGCAAGACAAATTTCCTGGTTCTAAGTCATGACCAACAGCCATGCTGGGGGTTGTTCTGGGTTGCAGTTCCTCCCCAGCCACCCCGCTGAAACTGTGAGAGTCAGAGAGAGCTCATTGTTCTGTGTGTTTGAAGGGAACAGAAGGCAGAGACACAGATATATAAAATCATGACATTATGAGTATATAGCAGTGGTGGTTTGAGTTCTAATACCTAAAGCTACAGCTCTAACATCAAGGAGACTTAGGTGCATGAATACCTTGGAGCATCATAATCCATCAGAGTGAACCTGTACCCACAGACAGCAGTTGGTTGGAAGGTCAGCAAATCCCTTTTAGCTTCTCAGTTCCATCCATCCAGCACTTCCTTAGTGACACTGGGAAGGCTCCAAGAAGTTCTTTTCCAGGCTCTAGCACTTCACTTCACTTCACTGCTAAATGCTACTGCAAGATCTTTAACGGCGCTCAGTATCTAGCAGCTTCCTTTGTCTTGAGACTGAAGCATCTGTAAAAACACAGATCCTGAGCATTTCAGTTCATCTATTTTTGTGCACTGACTTGACAACATGATGAAAAAAGAAACAAGACCTGCCACAGGTAAGTTTTACATTTGTAAAATGTTAAAATTCAAGCTTACGAACCCTTGAACTTCCCAGTCGTTGTTCTCTGAGGCACTTTTTGTGGACCACAATATTTCATAATAAAAAATGCCACCCATGTGGTGGCACCAGAAATAGGGTTTTCTTATTTACTTAAACCAAAAGTAATCCTCAGAAGTACATCTTTCTGCTGTGTGCGTCAAAAACTGAGCTAGGAATAACATCACATTTGAAGGTCCACAGGCAGACCTATAACATTATCCTGCAAATTCTCTCGATGGCAGTTTGCTGCCTTCCTCATGACAGGTTCTGGTAGCGAGTCTCAGTGTCTGAGCTGGCTCCCACTTCCTATGATGAGCATATGGAGGTCCATGTTGTCCGTACGCCTGTTTCTCACAGAAAGCAGTTCACCACCACCCAGAAATGTTTATTTGTGTGGATGTGTACGAACAACGAGATAAGAGTGTGGGTGCATGTTGATATATTTAACTATGCAGGAGTAAACTTTGTGCGTACAAGCTGATAAGGGTCAGATGAAAGTAAGCACTGAAACAATTGCTAAAATATTAAAACAAAATCTTTTTTTGTGTCCTCACAAACCAGTGCTTCACTGACACTTAAATATCAATGTTAAAACTAAGGAATGGATATATAGAGAATTCTACTAGATACCCTAACTACGAGATAAAACAAAGCAGTGTATGGGGCCAAATCTTGATGCAATTTGCATGAAGAAAAATATATAGTTAAATTTAAAGAGGTGCAGGTTTCATCTAGAGAGAAAACAACAAAGAAAGAAGCAGATCTGGAACAGGACAGGTTATGTGCATTATCATAATGTAATATTTACATATTGATAGCCATGACCTATGCATGCAGAAAATTGAACGAAGTAGAAAAATTCAGAGTTTTATACTTATGAGGATATGTGGTTATGTGGTCAAATGGGAAGATGGAGTGCTCCTGGCATCTATTACCAGATGAGGATCTGAATCACCCTGGGCCAGTAACATGAGCTCTTTGTGTTTCATGGAACCAAAATGAGCCAGGCAGAACCTCGCTGGAAACCAACACTGTGTCTAAGAAATGTTTTCCATGTCAGGTGATGAACATCAGGATTCCTCCTCTGGAAAGCACCTAACAGTGCATTTAGCATGGAGACATGCTTTCAAAAACGTCCAAAGAAAGAGAGTATTTGTGAAGTAGTCTAATGCTGCTGTGAGCAGTTTGAACTCTTTATCCACCGTAACTTTAAGCTTCCAAATTCCCCTGAGACTGATCCCTTTGAGATACTAGAAATAAAGTGGTTTTTTTCTGAGCTTCTCTGTACTTTGCTAAGCCTTGGACTGCAGTGGAGGCCAGAAGAGGAAAGAAAATCCTGTGGGTGAACTTTTAGTTCTACACAAGATGGCCAATCAAGTTCTGTAGGGCAAGGTTTATTCCTATACTTTTCCATTTATAAAAATATATTACATGGATGAAATTAGAAATTACTACAATGATCTCTGGTAATAATAATAGCAATCTGAGGTCTGTTTGGGAAGAATCAAACTTGAAAGATTCATAGTATTAAGCAATATTGATCTTCCCCATTAGTAGTTGGCCAGTGATCGTGTGCAGTCACTTAATTCTTTGTGTACTTATAGTAGTTGGACTGGCTGTTTTTAAGTGCCACGTGTTTTCATGCTCATTAGTATAGACTTACAGTTTATTTACACTAGGAAGTTTTGGGAAGCATGTAAATCTAAGCTGTGTAATATGGAACAACTGTTGTGCAACCATTGTGTTGAGTACACAGTTTCTCATTAAGTTTCTTCCATCCGAAATCCCCTGCCTATGCATTTAGGGATTTTTCTTACTGGAGGTTACAAAATATCTGCCAAATCTGCCTGAATTCTGGGTCTTTGGGGTCACATAAAAAGAAAAGCTCCCATCTTTCTACTCCATCCAACTGGGGTTGTGCCAGTCAGTGCTGTTTTGTAGCACTGGGTCAGTAGGGTAGAGAAAGCAGTTGAGCGCTGTGAGCCAAACAGCTGTTGCACAAAAGACAGTGCCGCAGAGCCAGGCTGGTAAGCATCAGTGGACGCCAAAGGTAACCCTTTTCGTAGAAAAGCCACCACCGGAACACAGATGGGGAGACCTCTTCCCAAGGCCAAAGTATGCACTTCCCAAGGACAAACAAGAGCTGGTGTTGTGTGGAGGCTTGATGCAGCAAGCACGACAAACAAAGGGGCTGTAGCTGAAAAAGAAAAATGGCACTTCCCACAGGAGCAGATAGAAAAAGAAGTGGAAGTGAAAAAAAAACATTGAAACGATGAAAGACATTAACGAAATGTGATGGAAAAGTGGAGGTCCTATGCACGTGGTGGTTGACAGGTGAAACCTGATTTCCTTTTGGGTTGCTGTTGAGTAACAGATGTGGTAGGAAGTTCCAGTAGAATAAAAAAAATCTCAGAAACCACATCAGGAGTGTTGTGGAGTGTGAGCAAGACCATGTCTGTCACAAAAACAAAGGCGATATTTGTATGCTTTGAGAGGGCAATCATTGACATACATGACAAGAGATATAACACAGTCCTTTGATTTGAGCCACAGACAGCTTGACAGATTTCAAAGTGTGCAAGGCTGGATCAGACCCTTTTTGATATAAGGGGTCTCCTAAGTGAAAACAAATCTAGTTTGCGATGTCTAAGCTGAGGCGTGCCCCAGGCAGAGGGGAGCCATGGGGGTCCTTCCACCCCAGTCAGCGGCTGCAGAGGCAGGTTGGGACTTCTCCAGTCCCAGCTGAACCAACTGACTTCACGCTGTGTGAGGATGGCTTACAGCAGCAAGAGCAATATTGAATATCACCAGCCAAAACCTGAGAATAAACCAAATAAAACACAACCTGCTCTGAAATGGGGGGAGATGAAGGGAGATTAAGAGGAGTGTGGTCAGCCTCCAGGCCTCTGCCCCTTTCCTCACCCCAAATACCTGAAAGCAGGATGGCCAATGTAGGTACAAAACTGAACTAGGGGTGCTGGTGGCTGAAAGCCAGCCACAAGGCCTAATTTCTGGGCTACACCATGATCAGTCTGTGCTACTTCAAAGATCAATTGTGAAAACAGTGTTAGTAGTGTCTATGACTGGGGGAAGCAGCGAACCAGTTTTAATTGCTTAGGGTGACATATGGTTATATTTAAACATTGTCGGGGACTCTGGCTGGGTGTTTCTCACCACTGTTACATGTCTGCAGTCTCCAGCTTCAGGTCTAAAATCTTCTGGTTTATGTTTGTGCTTGTCAAACATCAGCCTGAGTATGTGTCCTAGCATCATGCACCAGAGAGGGACAGGCACAAATACAGAGGTGGAAATTTCCTAAGCACATTTGTTGTAAGGTCAAATAAGTGGAGAGAAGTTTGATCCAGTTAATAATTAATAGCACATTTTTTAAAGCAGGAAAACTCATCTTGTTTGTTATAATTCATTGTTACAAAATGTGATTATGCTCTGCTGAATTTATGAGGGAAATCCTCAAAGCTCTGCTTATTTTTCAGTGCAAGATGACTCAATTTTGTTATCCTTAGCAATAATTTTTGATATAATGAAGAATTTGGTATTATTTATACAAGTGAGTTTATGTCTTCATTGTAAATAAACACTGTTCATTTTGCGCTATTAAGACTTGAAGGCTGAACCAAGAAATATGTGGTTTAAGTTGCAGTTTAAAAGCTGGTGAAGATCACAAATAATAAATAGCATGACAATTTTTTTGGAAAGGATGTAAGTCTTCATGCTTCCAGGACATAAGATAACCTCTAATTAATGGGGAATAGTAAGAATTTTTTTCCTGTCAGCAAGTTATTTCATAATTGCCTTCTGTAAGGCTTCCTGCACTTTTCTCTGAAGCAGCTGGTATGCTTCTGCAGGAACAGTACAATAAAATCAATAAATCCCTGACTCAGTCCTATATCATTTTGAATGTCTTTTTTACAGGAACTTTTCACCTGCCCAAGACCCAGTCTCGGCTTGCTTTGTTTGTTAAGGTAAAAAACTGCTAAATCCCAAGGCAGAAGAAATTACTTGCTTTCTTTCCCAATGTCTTCACTTGCGACAGGAAAAATAAACCCCAAATCCTTCAATCTCATTTTTGCTAAATAGTATGTAGGCCTCCAAAATAACCTAGAGGTTGCAGTCACTGAGTTCAAAGGTAAATTGAAAAAATTGCCCTCTGTAAGTGCCTTTGCCCTTCTATCTAACAAAGAAGCTAAGGGAGTGGCACAGACTTGCATTGGCTTAGCTTAACTTTAAGCTAATTGGAAGATTTTGCAATTAATCACATCTTATGTACCTAATGTCTTACTGTAAATGAGATTTTTTGATCTCTAGTTGACAAAGTAGTCTAAGATAATAACTCACATCTACTTTTTTAAATACAGAATGTAGGCACGGGAAAGAGGACATTTCTAATGATTGATAAAATTGTGGATCTAAACACCTTGTTTTGGAAGATGGTCCTTCATGTAGCTCAGGGTCTGAGTCAAATAAAGAAAGTCTTCACTGGACATGAGCAAGTTGGTTTTGGTCCTCATGGCAATCCAACAGTGGGACAAGTTACTGAGGTATATTTGCAATTCCCTCCCTCCCCTCCTTCCATCAGTGTCAAAGCATGAATTATATTCACGGTTCAGATCCCTATGCCTTCTAGAGTTTGCACTGATTGTCAGTTACTGGCTGTGAATAAAGCCTTTAAACCTTATTCTATCCATTACAGCACTAGTTATAATTTTCTGAAGTAAAATGCTCCTGAACTATAAATACTCATAAGATTATACGTTGGCACTTACACAACAAATTGTATTACAAGATTCTACCAGGGGGCTGAGCTCACCCTGTCCTCCTAGCCAATCCCACCTGTTGAGAAGAAACAATGCAGTAGCTAGGATTAACACTGGAAAACCAGCTATGCATTTCCCCTGGCCCCAATATCTGATGAAAACTCATTTCATATTTAGTACTCACTGTTCAGTTTACAGTGCTGCTCTCAGTTCTCAGATGATGTAAACAGATGTTGATCTACTGAATATTGATTTCCATCAGTTCAGGTTTTGGTTCACAACACAGAGTTCTCCTCCCTTTGCATTTAAGGTGAGGTGCCCTGCTAATTACTACCAAAAAGGAAAATGGCTCTAATGCATTTTATTATATATATTTTTAAAGAAAATACAAGGAATTTGGGAGGATAGCTGTAGTAAAAAAGACACTATTGCCTGTGCCCTTATGAATGTTCACTGTTCCATTTCTATGCATGAAATACGCCCAGTCCAGCGCTGTATCACAGCTTGCCAGAAATAAACATGCATTGGAGAGAAGATGATGTCTCAGATTTGTAGTGTGCATCCCTGTATTAATTTCCTGTGTATGGTAGTCAACACTGCTGACACTTAATGGGAGAAAGTGATCCCTGGTGTAACTCCGGTGATCCCTGTGGAATTACCCCATAACAACTCTCATCTACTGAGTAGAAAGAGATAAATTAAACAGGACTGGAAATTTGTAACAAGTTCAGACTTTAGAATATATGGAGGGTTGGGGATAGAGCAGACATTTTCTTATCATCCTCAGTAAATCCACACTCCCTTCCTGTACACGATCAGATAGTTTCTTACAATACAAAATACATGAGCAGCATAAAACCTCCTATTCCTGCTTATGTGAATATAATTCTATGTGACACAAGCCATTGCTCTTTGAATTGAATTTTGTTATTTGTCTCTAGAATCTAGTGGTTTGGCTACATGACATTGTCTTCCAGCTAAAACAATTTACTCTCCAATTGCTTTAACAGACAACATTTCAAGCAATTAAGAGAATTAATAATGTATTTTCATACTGTTAAAAATACATCTGTAAAGAGCTTTAAAAAAATGCAGCATAAGATTCTAAAATTTACTTTGCTTCTCCTCAGATATGAGCTGGGAAAATTATCAGAAAGTTCCATTAAATGTTCTATGCTCCCCCAACTACACACATAAGCCAGGCAGCAGAATTGCAACTGCATTTAAATAGAAGACTACCTGCTTTCTTCCACAAAAGAGTATTGTGGGATTTCTTTTTTCTTTTTTTTTTTTTTTTCCTGTTAAATAATCCACTTTTGCTCCACTGCTTGGATAAAAAATAATAGATATATCTATTCCATGAATAGTCCTGTTGGATTCCACATGCCTGATGATGCTGCAGTAGCAGTGGAGGATTTGTGTTTAGCTGTGCCTTCCCTCTGTTCTTCTGAGCACATCCCTTGTTTCCTTTGGATTCAGAACTAAAATCGCATATGCTGAGGAGTTGCTTGGAATTAAAACACACTTTGCATATGCATAGGACAGGGGTGGAAAAGGGCATGGCTATGTGGAAGTAGATGCAATTACATGGGAATGGGATGCACTAATGCACTGAAGCCGTAAGCCAGGATCAGTAATTAGCATGCATTATACAATTCTGGGGTAAGAGGTGCTTTAATTTAAGAGCAAATTAAAAAGTTTGAGAAGAGTGCCTTAAAATTACTAAAGAATTTCATGATTGTGAGGAGGACTTTAGAAGACAATTCCTGGTATTCTTACATTCCTGCATATGGAGAACCTGAAGGCATTACAATTTTCTGTTTACGTGTGCCCCTATTGTGCTTTTTAATAAGACCAAGTTCTGGATTCCCAATGCCCATCTTTGCTCTTGTTTTACAAAGTTTTTTTCTCTGCTTGTGGCTTAAATTGTTCTTGTTACTTCATGTTGTTCATGGATTGTATAAGAGTAATTAAAGAGGCAGTAATGAACTCAGATTTAAGAGACATTGCTATGACCTCACTTGAATGCGTTTAAAGCAAATATTTGGGTTCTGTGGAATTCTGAAGAATGTGTATATTTTACTTCAATCTACACAGTAGATACAATGTTGAAACCAGTTTTACACAGGTGCATCATCTTCAGTTTTGATAGAGTTCCTACAGGTTCATCACCAGAGGAAATGAGTAGACATACTGCAGTGTGTGAGCTACAAAAGGAGCTCACAGAGAGCAAGTCTCTCCCTATTAAAAGTGAAGTCTAAAAATTAATTAAAAATGTATTTTTATATATACACAGATACATGTATATGAAAAAAAGACAGAAAGAAAAAGAAGATTTTTTGTTCTGTTGTCAAACTTCCCTTTACAACCATGACAGTTATTAATTAGTATTAATCCTGCAATTACAACAACCATCACTTTTGCTCTCGCATTGGGACTGAACAGAGGATACTTGGAGCTTTTCCTGTTAGACCTAAAGCTTAGTGCCTGGAGCAGTTATGAGTCACATCACTTACAGCCTGAGTGAGGAAGGGGCATGACAAGAATTGAAATCTATGACCACAGGGTTAGCTCTTGGGAAGCTTTACCCATTGGGACCACATCACAGTGAGCACAGAACCAGTTTTCAAAGGGCATCAAAAAAGATCTCTAAATACTTTGGAAAACTGAGGCACTTGAGTGTGTACAATCTCTCAGAACTCAGTGATGTGCCTTCATTCACATCACTCCAGTTCATGCAAATCTCTTCTCCAGAGATTTACACAAACGTATAAAAGATTAATATCCAAATATGAAGAAATTAAAACAAACTCAGCATTGAACGGGACTAAGAGAAAAGGAAATACCTGATTTAATTAGGCTTTAAGGGATGATTCAGACCTACATAAATCTCAATGAAAAGACAAAAATAATTACAGGTAATTAATGCCAAACTATCTAAAGCTAAGGAATTTAGTTAGCCTTGAGCACAGTACATAACACACCCAGTTCTTTTTGTAGATAATACAGTGCATCCACTAATTTAGATCATCGAGTTTCTTTTACACTTGTAATTATTTTTAATGCTGACATTTTTTTTGCCATTAGGGAAACAGTGCCGAGAGCACAACCCAGCAAATCTCTCTCTAAAGCATAGAAGTATTTCTGTTTTGTTAGTCCTGGAGCTAAAATATCATCAGTCAAAAATAAATGGTATCAGTCATTCTGCCACTGCATAGGAGGGTAGAAAATTAGCAAGATGCAGATAGGGTTAGATTCTGTACTTTTTCTCTCTGTCTGTAACTCAGTAGCTTTCCCCAACCATGGATTTATTTATGATGGTGCCAAAAGCCTTGCTCTTAAGTGACCATTTCTTATATCAGTGTTACAGCCAAAGTTAAGCTCTGATTTCAAAGGTTTAATTCTTTATAAAGATCTGTTTCATACCCCTACCTTCCATTTCTTTCTTTTCAGTGATTCCATTGAACACGTTAATACAAGTGTTGGCAAGATAAATAAAATGTTTTGCCATTGACAGGAACTGCAGGACCACCATCTGGATTGACTGGATTGAGAGTTTCTTTGGATTACAGAAAGTGAAAGCTAATGTCTGTAAATAGGCTTCTCTCTCACATTTAGGGGTATTATAAGCCCTATTTCATAGGAAAAAAATGATGGACTTATGAATTAGGTCTAACATTGTCATAACAGATAACCTGTAACCTGCATTTATATTATTTTTAGTTAAAGTGATGTTATGTATCTTTAATGAAGTCAAATTCAATCTAGGGCAATGATACCAGAGAAACATCTTCTCTGTCTTACCCTGAAAAAAAAAACAAACCAAAAATAAGCGTACCAGCCCCTGGAGATACTCAACAACAGTGGAGCAAAATGAGCCCCGGTAATGACGAAGGGTAGATCCCATTTAAATGTGAATTAACCCCAAAGACTTATGTTTGAGAGGAGTACTGGTTGTGTAAGGATTTGCTTCTATATTCCTCACAATGGATGGACGAGCTTCTGCTCCCTGCAGTGGTGGGGTGAGGCATAATAAGAATATCCCCTTGTCCAAATGACAGATGGCACAGACAGTGAATTGCCCAAAACCAAGAAACAGGGATATAGTGTTCCCACTTAAGAACGTGCATGGTGCTCCTGTTTAATTTGTATGGCTGGAAGGTCTCATGGCAGTCAGGCAAGTCCCAGACTGCTTGGCATTTAGAGGTGTGCTCCCCTGCTCTCCTTTATTGCACAGCCCCTGCTCCAGCCCCCAGCGTGAAATGGAGCCAGACTTTCCCTGAAGTATGACAGACCTCTTAACATGACATTTGCGTTGGGCAGCAGCTGGTCTGGAAGAGCCTGTGACCTCCACAACTTCCTCTTGCCATGGGACGTGGCCAAGGGTTTTGTAGCCCACTAGAGAATGCAGCCCCCCCTGGGCTTTCAGTGGTCCCTGGGGGCAGAACAATGGGCACAAGCTGGAACACAGGAAGTTCCACCTCAACATGAAATAAAACTTTGCTTTTATGGGTGCCAGAGCCCTGGAACAGGCTGCCCAGGGAGGCTGTGGAGTCTCATTCTCTGGAGATATTAAAAACGCACCTGGACAAGTTCCTGTCTCGCCTGCTCTGGGTGAATGTGCTTTGGCAGGGGGGTTGGACTAGATGATCTCCAGAGGTCCCTTCCAACCCTTACCACTGATTCTGTGATTCTGATGCTGGTGGCCAGGGGAGCTGGGCAGCTGCTCCTGCACAGCCTGCTGACCAGCACCATGAATAACCCTCCTCCTCACTAACATCCGAGGTGCAGGGGTGTTCAAGATGCTGCTTTTGCCCCACCATCTGACTGCAACTGTGATCTGAAATGCCTAGGGGAGCTGCTCATGGAGACAGGCTGTTTCCTGTCCCCTGCCCGCAGCAAGTGCAGTGCCCCATGCTCACCCAACGTGACCAATTCCCCCTGACTGCTTTGCTTCTGAACAATGTCACCATCGGGGTTCCTGAGAAGGAAATAAACCGGATGAGAATTCTCTGGGCTGCTGACCAAAACTATGTGATTTTGATATTTATTCCACAGGCGGAGCAGGAGATGAAAGGCGAGTGTTCCTTGGGTTTGCACTGCTCTGGAGAGATCATTTCTATTCTGAGCTAGAGGAAGCTTTTGAGAAGCTCCAAAAGGAGGTAGGAGCATGATTGCCGCTGGCAATAGACAGAATTAGCCCAGGCAGGCCACTTCTGAAAGGCCACCCCAAACCATGCTGTTTGTTGCATGGCAGGAAAAGCCTTTTGTGTTCGTGGCCAATACTCACTGTGCTGCTGGGAGAGACAGGGAGGTTTGTTCCCAATTCCCAGCGAAGAAAAATGGTATGAGAACACCCTAATGTATAATTCTTTCAGACCAGAGGCTATATAACTAAGCAGATCCATTAAGCTGGCCACTAAATATTAAGTAATGAACTCCATTTCTCTGAAGACCAATATTTCACATGATAAAATGGGACTGTAAGAGCAGCTATTGACCAACATGAGCAGCCATTCCACAGGTGTACACTGGGCGATTAGGAAAGCTGTTATCGATCTTTTCCTCTGACCTGTGGAAGTCAATAGAAAAACTTGTATTTTGACTGAATAGAAGACACTTCCTACTTTTAGAATTTACTCTTCACCTTAGAAAATGGAAGTTAGATAAAGATGTTTTTCTTGCCTTGCTATGAATATGAATTTTTAAAGCCTGCCTGCATCAGCATTTAGGCAGAAGCTGAGCAAAATACAAAACCTCAAAACATGCAAATAAATCAATCATTCCTGTGTTATATATCTCACTAAAATATGATCAAAAAATAATTTTAGGTGTAGTGTAGTTTTCAAAGTTCAGTGTTGCATAAACTAAATACCCCACAGCCCAATTGGACTGACTTCAATAACAGAGCAAAATAAATACATGCTGGGATGTGTCTTTTGTTGCTGTTATTTTACTTTTTCTTTTGCCTTCAAAAAGTTGCTCATAATACTCGATAAGTGAAAATTAGAAATGTCATTTAAAAGTGTGAAGTAATTTGATTTTGTGTTGTAGATTTCTAACACGTCTATGGAAATGTTCTCACCTATCCCAACTACTTTCCCCCCCAAATATTTAAGCAAGGATAGGGCATGCCTGAGAGATGTATATGAGAATTTTTTAAAAAATAATTTAATCTCTGACTTTTACAAGGAGAGACTTGATTTCTAGATATGAGTTCTTTGCCTGCTCTTCAGTAAATTTTACTTTATAGCCATTTGGAAAACTGTACCCAAGTCTTTATTGTGCATGACACTTGGAGTTCTTTTTTACTGACTTAGGCTGATTCTTGCCAAAGCCAGAATGTTGGAAGCAAGCTCTCTGGCATGTGGAGAAATGTATAAAGAATAAAATTACTTTGGTTGGAAAGAAATTAAACAAAATAAACTTTTCCCTTTATATGGTCATGTTTACTTCACAGACCGTAATAACAGAACCAAATTAAGCTCTCTGTTGCGGGAAGATGCAGGTATTTTTGTGCAGTGAACACTTTTATTGGCTACAGGAGTCTTGTGATTCAGATACATTTCCCTGGATAAGGACAATGGAAAGAGCTGTATCTCAGCACCCCTTATTTCTCAGACCTCTTCTCTACCTTTAATTCCTTGTTTCCTTTCCCTTCATGAACTTCTGCTTTTTTATTTCTCTTTGTCTCTTTTTTTCAAATTTGTGTTGGCTATCTAAACATATGAATTATGGAGGACTTGAGTTCCTGTAGGAATATTTTTGTTCACTGGTACTTTTAAGGAGCTATTTTTATTTATCTATATGAAAACATGTAAGTTTGTACCCCCTGACTTCTATCTAAGTGGGAAAGCAAAAACCACAAATTTTTAGGTGATTTGCTTTTATCAGCTGTCAGTCTTTCCTCATGTAGATGAACAAGGAGATATTCAAGAAACAGATTAGTCATCCCCTCCTCTGGTTTTTAGGCTGCATATGCCTGAACTCTGGGTTTCAGCAGGGGTGAAAGCAATGCAGGGACTTCTCTACAGGTTGTGCACCCTCTCTTTATTACCTGGAGCAATGAAGATTTAGCTCTTTGCTCACCCCGGTCTGGTCCTCAATGTATAATGTTTTACACCTTCTGCCAGTGGGAAGAAGCACCCAGTAGATGAGCCAATGAGATGCTTTGCAGGAATGTGTCTTTCTTAGCTGGGGATAATGCCCACAGGCAAGTGGAGGCTGCACTCTGCCGCTTGGCTCCATCTGTGTGACACAAACTGTTTAATTCAAAAAAAGGAATATTTTAGTGATTACGATTTCCACTAAAAGCAATTGTGCCTTTTTTCACTAGGATTTTGACCCCTGTTGTAGAGGAACATGAGTGTACGAGTTTAACCCTTAGTTCTCAAATTCAACTGTCGATTCCCAGATAAAAGTTCCTGGCATTTAAAGCTTCCCTGCACTTTCTGCTGCTTCCATGCAAATAGACCTTCAGGAGACTCAGAAGGAAGGAAGGAGGCCAGCTGAGATGAGGGAGATCTGATGACTTCCCAGCAATGCCAATGCTCAGCCTGTGTTTGCTGAATTTTTCCTAGCCTGAGGTTTGCAAATGCACCAAACCACAAACCCGCAGTCCAGTTTGCAAAGGCCAGAGCCCAAGATTTAATATTTACAGTCACAGAAACAAATATTTTAAACATTTCTACTATGCCTTTACTTGGCATAGGAAAAAAAACCCAAACCACCAGCTTTCAGGGCAAAATTGAATCAAATCTATCAAGTCTCACCTGTGCTTATACTGAAGTCAAATCAGACTATGAGTCCCGCATTGTTTTAAAGCAAAATCCCAAGAATCTTTAGGTCATTCATTAAGAAGCGTGAATTCGCCTGAAGTTCTGGTGTTATGGTGTGTAGCCGGTTCAGTGGTTGCCCACCCCAGTAGCAATAACCCAGCTAGCTGGGTGAAAGCTCACACGGGGAGCTCAGTCCAGCTTACACTGTTGTGGTTGCTGCTGCTTTAGAATCACGCAGATAAAAAGGTTGGGTTTGTTCTCAGAGGTCCGTAAGATAATCCATCCATATAAGTCCATATTCATGGTTTTCACCACCTTAGAAAATATTTAACTTAGTAAACTTGAAAAGAAACAACATAAACAGAAATGCACAGTTTTTTGGGTTTCTTTTTGTTTTGTTTTCAGGTTACTAGCATCTGTGTCTTGGGAGTGTTTCTTATCTATAGAAACATCTGTATGTTCTTAGAAATAAGCATACCTGGATCAATTATTCCAGGTGAAGCTGCACGTCTCTACGGTTAAGATATTTTGAGTATATGGGTTGGTAGGAAAGGAGTTTCCACAAGCACCTCTGCACTAAACTATCCAGTCTAGCCACATCCTGCCAGAACAAATTTTAAGAGGGTAAAATAAAGATAATTTTTGACACTGACGACCTCTCTCCTGGGAAAGTCTCACACACTGTTCAGAATGGCATTTTCTTCGGGCCAACAACTCAGGAGCAGTATCTGTTACCCTCCCCTCATACACACACTCCTTGGGAGAGCAGAAAAAGCAGAAATAGTTGCTGTGAAGCTTGAAAGAATCTTGATGGCACTCATAAGTTTAAAACAATATTATGCCCTTCTCAGGCTGTGTAAGGAAAATGCTAGTCAGGGTGTCAAATAGACCCACATAAGAAGGCAGGACCCATTCGCCCTTCCTTTCTCTTCCCCTTTTTCTTTCTTTCTTCTTCTCTCCTCCCTCCTCCTTTCTCTCCTCTTTGTCTCTTTCTCTTTCCTTCATATAGACTAGATTTGTTTCCCCAAGACTTTAAGAGGTGGAGACTGGTTAGTGGCCCCTTGCTGCAGTAACATAATTATTTAAGTACAGTGAAGAGCTTCAACCTGTAAGGTCCATAGTGCCATAAGGCATGATTAAGGAAGATCTATGTCTTTCAAGATTGGAATTCATGCCCTTACAACTATAGCCTTAGGATTTTGACAGAAAAATGAAAGACTGGAATTATAAGACACTTTTGTTCAAGTCAGTGACATCTAATAGCCAAAGGAAGAATGAAAACTAAATTATAATGAGAAATAATTTGTCATATAAGACAAAGAGGAAGTAAACCCTCTTTAAGTGAAATAACCATGAAAATAAATCAAAAAAGATTATATGTATATGATTACCTGGAAGAAAACCAAATGGTGTTTTCTTGTTTGTTTGCTTGGCTGTTACAATTTTTAAAATGAGGGCTAACTGCATCATTTTACATTTTAACGTGTATTATATCTCTGAGTCTCAAGCAAATTGTTGGAATCCTGCACAGTTAATTCCTGTAACACTGCTGTAATGAAAGGATGCATTCTTACAGGGACAGAGTTGTATGGGTTTGTTGGGAACTTCTTTTTTTTTTCTGAAGAAGTGATAAAAAGTAAACTGAATATGCAAAGAATAAATAAAAGTGAAGAAAGGTCTTTTGTTCTTCTGAGTGATCTCTACCTTAAATCTTTTTTTGCCAAGAAGCGGATGTAGCATCAGTTACAGCTCTATCTGAATATTCTCACATTTTTGTAGAAGAGCCAAAGAATATACAGTTTATAGAAATCTTGAGAACTGTTTCAGGTGAGATGACAGATACAGCAACAACTTCCTACCCTGAGTTCCCCCTCTGCTTGACAGCCAAACCAAGCAATGCGACATGTGAAACAAAACAAAACAAAACAAAGCAACAGATGTATTCACAGCTGTGCTTTGTAGTCAAGAAGATAGTATGGTAAGAAATGCTGGTGAGTCAATGCTAAAACTCCCACTGCATTAAATGAAAACACAATTTCACCCATTACATCAAGCGTAATCTAAGCTTTTATAGTCTAGTAACAAAAATATCCATTATTGCTTAAAAAAAATCTAAAAAACCCAAAGAAACATGTCTTTAGAAAGAGTAGAGATTTATTCTAAATGCTAAACTTAGAACTGTAGTTCTTTCAGACTGCAGTATAGTCAAGCTCCAGATTTCAACTTGGTCCACTTTAGCTGCTGGCCAGGTGAGCTTCCACGTTTACCTTTCTCCTTGTGGAGATATTGCAGTGACTTTCCCTCCGCTTTCAAACCAGTCACTTTTTGTGCTATAGGGAATTTTTTTAGCCTGGAGATTTCTAGCCTCATGTCAAGTTTTGTGATGATAGGGCAATGGTTTGAAAAATTATTGGCTAGATTGATGGATGAAGGGACATACAGGCATGGGACTGTAAAAACTGAGTTTTAGGGAGCTGGGTTAGATTTCCTTAAACGAACATTCATCCAGAGGCTGGAATCCAAAGTTCCTCTCTTCCTGCTGAGTACTTCTTTGCCTGTAGCAAATATTTTTTTTTCCAGGCATGAATCTGGAATCTACAAACATCACGGTTTAGGATGTATTCATGGCAGGTAGAATGTTTGAACCCCATATGAAAAGTACCAAGACTTCTTGCAAGAAGCCAAGATGTGGAGCTACAAAACAGCTCTACAATGAATGGTGAATTAGATGAGAACTTTTTTAGATTCTCTCTTTTCCTTATAAACCTGTTTTTTTTTGGCCCAACTGCTGCACAGCAATTAAAGCATGTGGTTAAATAAGAGCACGTGAGCAGCCTAGTTAATTTGCTTACCTGTCTCCAATAAGGAATGAGCTTTAAGGAATGGAAACTTTAACTTTAACACTATGAATGTTTTCTTATGAGAAAAATATGAGTTTGTATGTAAATGAAATAGTGTCAGGGCCTGGTGATAATTACTTGGTTTATAAAAAGAAGGACATTGTAAATAGCTATAAGGAATTTTGAAACTTTGAATTTTAATTTGTTCTGAGGTATATTTCAAGGTATCCAGGAGGCATCACTTGTCTTGTCGAGCAAAGCCTCTTTCACATATTACAATTTTTGTGCTTTGGACATGTTGTCCATGATCCAGTGATTGAAAATGAATCAAAGTCTTCAATCCAGTTAAAATGCCCACTCAGCAGATATATTTAATCCAGCCTTAAGCAGGCAGGATCTGTGGAGGGAGAAGTGGTACCTTTATTTTACTGAATGGGTTAAAAACAACAATCTAGGCAAAAAGGCAGTCTCCTCTGCGACCTGGGGTATAAAAGACCTCTTGTCTCACTGTCATTTTATGTGCCTGCTGGCTTAATTTCTCTCTGACTGGTATAAAAGACCACACACATTGTGGCACACAGCCACTATTTTTGTGGAAACTATGATAATATCAATGTATTATGGTTCCATCACTGGCTTCGCAGCAGGAATAGAGATCTGCTGTGTTCTCATAGAGTTTGATCCAAAGCCTACTGAACCTACTGATGATCAGAATAGCATTGTTGACTTCAGCAGGTTTTGGAGCAAGCTGTAAAGAAAAACATAAGATGACGGGAAAGAACAAACTTACAGGACCCTTGACTTGTAGCACAGATAGGTTGAAGGCTTTTGCTAACCCAAATAACCATTTTAATTTAATCTCCACTAGAAAAATGGGAAAAATTAATTGCTTGCCATATGGTGAAAATATGTTAAGCTTCAAAGATGTAGAAATAATTAAATACAACTATGAAAAGATTTTTTTAGGTTAGAATAGTATGCCAATTTCAATATTATAAAACACATATATATATAATCCTATTAAAGCTCATTTGGAAACAAAAAAAAAGGATCCCTTTGAATAACACATACCCTTGGGTCACATTTTTCACCTGTATATTTATTTTCATTTGAATCAAGACTGCTATAATCAGAAAACTTGGTAAGATTTTGTGTAACCTTCAATGCACATCAAGTATTTCAATTTCTTCTACGTGTAACATCAACATGAGCCAGCCTTTGAACATAAAGGAATGAAAAGTGAAAAACAAATAAGTATCCTGGGAAACAGTGAGTGACTTTATAATCAAAAGGAATATTAAATCCAAAGCTGCACCAAGGACCTCATGAAGGAAATAACCTTGTCTAAAAGCTCATGCCCGTGCTTTGCTAAGTAGGGTCTGTCAGAGTTGATCTACTAGCAACTTGCTCTAATGGGAGGTGTCCCTGCCCTTCGTGGGAGCGTTGGAACTTGATGATCTTTAAGGTCAATTCTATGATTCTATGAACTCAGACAGATGTTTTTCCCTCCAGGTTTCAAACACTGCATCTTCTGAAATCACGAGCTCCGGTTGCTCTACCTCCTTGTGCTTCGCTGGCTCTGAAGGCAGCAGTGGGAATTTGGGTGCAAAGAGGCAGCATTAGGCTGCCCTTCATCTCTGCTCCTTTGCCCTGCTGTGGAGAACTTTTTTGATGTTCAGCATGGCACCAGCACTGCAGACAGCTGAGTAGCCTGGCAAACCAAAACGCCCAAGTGCACAGGGGTTTCAGATGCAGGAGAGACCCCACAGCATGGAGCAGATGCTGTGCAATGGGCACTTCTGGCTTGCACTCTGGGGCTGTCCTGGTGTCCCAGTTCACTCTGGGGTTATGTTTAATTCTTTTACTGCAGATCAGTTAACCTCACACTGGTGCATAGCTGCTTCACTTGCCTTATTGTCCACGTCTACACTGTGTAGAATAGCAACTGCTGAAATCGAAGTGATCAAATGAGAAAACCTGAGCCTCTCACTCCCTTTCCTGTTCTACCTGTCTCACAAATAAAACTGATAATCCAGATCAAGGAGCTCTATGAATAATTCTGGTATAAACACTGTAAATGGCTTACTGAAGTGCCATCACATGCAATAAATACTTACGTTCCCACACTTATAAGCTCCTCCCTAAAATTTCTCTGTAATAAGGAGTAGTCAGACATGTGAACACTCATAGAAAACCTAACCCAAAGAACAAGGAAAGCGGCTATATGAATTTCCCCATGATTATTCTTCACCAGAGATGAAGAGCTGACTTATACAGTCCTAAATTTTTCAGTAACTGCTTCCCCAGCAAAAAAGTCACTATGATTTCAGGTGAGTGGAGTGTTACATCTGGTGGCAGAGGGGAGCTGTAGCACTGTGCAACACTTTTTTCACAAGGTCCCTTTCAGTGCAGGGCACTTTCAGACTTGCATTCACAATTTTTCCAGCAGTAAAACCCAAACCCAAAGCTTACCACTTACCCTTTCTCCTTGATTATTCCTGTTATTTATTTCCACAGGGTGATGCAGAGAGACCTTGAACAGAATTGTCCTAATAGGTCTGACCAAGGTACAAAAATGTCACTTCCGTCCCAAACAGTTTAAAAACTAATTTCTCATTTGCATTGAAGGATTCACCTTTGCTTTACATTATCTGCAGAAATTAAAATGATGGCAATTTTCTAAACTGCTAGATAGGATATAGTCTACGGAATTTCAAAGCCTTCCCCTCTTTCAACACTTATCCCATAATAAATATAATAAATAGACCTCAAGATAAAGCTGTCCCTTCCTTATTTATTCCTATCAGCTCTGTCAGTAAAGCCACCGCTAAGGCCACATTCCTGCCACTGCTTTTCATTGGGTTTGGTTCTCTGTTGATTTTAGTTATGACATTTGCACTGAAGTACATCCTCTCTGCTGAGGGCATTGGACTCCATTCAGCTCGTCCTAGCTGGAGAAAACCTGTCCTGCTCAAAGAGGAATCTCACATTCGGTGCTCTTTGGAGTGACTGCAGAAGTGTAAAATGTTATCGTTTATTATTGCTGTTAAATAATAGCACTGACAGTTAAGAAGGTCCTGCAGGAAATAACATCTGTGTATCTCTCCTTCAGCATTCACCAAACTAAGAGCTGCACTGTTTTTCCCAGCAGCACGAAAAGTCAAGTTCCTAAAAGTTCAGTCAAAAGTTTGGCATTACAAAGGAATTTTCAAACTTGTTTCTCAAATATTCATTTGTGTGATGATCCATGGGATGTACAGTGCTTGTTGATTTGTTTATATAAGTGCAATCACAAAGCTTGTGTACACGCAGTTGTTTTGGGGTTGGTTTTGGTGGGGTTTTTTGATGGGGAAAAGTTAACTGCAACTGAAAATTTCTTTCCTTGTAAAAATGGATCAATCCATTATATAAAAATTATTATTTCAAAGCACTCAGGACATTTCCTCCATTAAAGAAAAAAATAACTTACTCTTTGAAAATTATTTGAATAAAAATGGGATCATTACATTCTCCTCTTTGACAATATTAAATACATGCATTTACTTGGCAAACTGCACTGACTTCAGTAGGATTAATACAAACTTATGTGGAAGAGAGCATAAGTTCATAAAACGGAATTAAATATGATCTTTTGCTATAGTTTCTGCTTACAACTAAATACCAACACCCAAACATGACATCAATGACCTGATGAGTCTCAAATATAGAAAGCTTGAGTCTAAGAGGCTTTTCAATTTGTGTCACGATTGACAGCAAAGTAGAGAGAATTTTATACTTGCTATTCTAGCAGTCTAAACGGCTAGAAAGATTAGAGAACAGTCCACAAGCATGACCACTTAAAAAAAAAAAAATCTTGCGTTTTGTTATCATAGAATGGTTTGGGTTGGAAGGGACCTTAAAGATCATCAAGTTCCACCCCCCTGTCCTGGGGAGGAACCCCTCCCACCAGACCAGGTTGTTCAAAGCCCCATCCAGCCTGGCCTTGAACCCCTCCAGGGACGGGGCAGCCACAGCTTCTCTGGGCAACCTGGGCCAGGGTCTCACCACTCTCAGAGGGAAAAATTTCTTCTTGATATCTAACCTAAATCCCCCCCTCTTTCAGTTCAAAACCATTACCCCCCGTCACCATCTTTCCCCTCACTGTTTAAACTGTGTCCTGACACCTGCCTTCATCCATAACGATTTCCTTTGATCAATTTAGAGCTGAACATTTTGCACAAAGACTAATAGGTTTGTCTGTATTTGGCATTCTGCATGTTATTTTAACTGGAGAGGGAAAAGGCTGAATTATCACAGCTAATGGAGGTACCTAAAAGGCAAACTTAATCAGGAACTCTGGGATAAACTAAAATATTAGGTGGGAGTTACAATCATTCTCCTATGTGTTTCATACCATGAGCTTTTTTTATACAAAGTGTAAATTCTCCATAGGCAATGTGTAGGATCATGTTTTCCATAGTGATGAAAAATGCAATTCTTTTCAATACTGTCCTTTGTAATTAATAATATTAAGCTGTATTCAATCAAGAATGCTTAATCTTCATAGCTGTAGTTGGTAAAATCCCTGAAAAAAAAAGTTAGTCAGTGATCATAATTGTACTGAACAACGGTTTTGTCACAAGGGTTAACAAAGCTGTGACAAGCACTGGTTAAACCTTATAACATTCTATTAATTTTTTCTTTCTGTGGATGGTCAGCACAGGTCATATGAATTTTGTAAAGTCATAACACAAATACTGGAGAATTTCAGCTAGCCAGCTCACCGATTTACTTGCCAGCAAAGCAGAAAATCAGTGAAGTTTGCTTTTTGGGGAAATTCACGTGTTTGTTCCAGGTCCTATTGTGCTTCCCTAGCTGTTTAGAACAAGAAAAGAACACAGTAAGTGTCTAGATGTAAACAACTGACCTAACTATATGAAACAATCCCTCAGGGAATTAGTAGATTAGAGGGAAAAAAACAACCAAAACCTAACTTTATCAGCCATAAATGGATGACAATTAGTGACAAAAAACTAAATAAAGCTAAGAAAGAAGAAAGAATTGTGCCAGAAATCTGGACTGCTACCATTATTTCCTACAGACTCCACTGTTAGTGGGGAAACTCCTGCATTTGTTTATAAATGCACTCTCCAGTAACCTGGATAATACAGACAGTAAACACTGAAATCCATTGTTTCCATGAAGGATCAAAACATCTAAGAAAAGGCCTCAAATGTTGTTTGTTTTCTCCTTTCTATGAAAAGACTGTGAATTATTTAACTTTACTGTTGGGGGAGAAAAAAAGAGTTCTTAAGTGAATGGTTAATTTCGGAGTGGGTCTATAAACAAAGAGTCCTGATAATGTCACAGACACATCAGGATGATTCAGCCTGGAGAAGAGATGGCTGAATTGCAGCATGAGAGAGTACTTCTGCGGTAGGCTGGATACTCACAGTTGTTCTCTGTTCATCAAGCAGGCAGCACCACAAGGAAATGCTTCTCCATGTAGGGTGCAGGGCTGCTGTGGAAGCCCTTGCACCAGGGTGTCAGAAGTCTTCCTGTGTTAAAAAAAGTGGCTGCTTGAATTCAGAGAAGAAAAATCAGAGGGCTTAGGAATCCCAGAGGAACTAGATCTTATTTCTGCGAAGTCTCTAGGCATCAAGTTGTTGGAATATAGCAAACCGCTTCTAAGAAATACCATCTTGCTCTGCCCATTAAGCCTTTTCATTCAGCCATAGTTGGAGACGACATATTGGGTTAACTGGTAACCCCTAAGCTGCTATAGCTGTTCTTGTGTTACGTTAGATTCCCTTCAGTCCTGTAACAACCACTTCAATTGCCTGCATAAAGAAGTAACATTAAAATAATTTGACATAACATATATTTTTAAATTAAATTTAGCAGCTGTAAATATGGAGCACCATAAAGTGATACTCTGGGATTTACTGTCCGGTATTCTTCATGCAGCAATGATCACAGAATTAACAGTAAAAATGTGTTATGAGACAAGGGCTGTAATATCGAGACACAGGGATACACTTTGGAAATGAGCTGCAGAGATCATCAATTTCATTCCCTAATATTCTAAGGACTGTTTCATATAATCCCTTTTATAAACTGTTCAGGCTTCATTATAGTTGAATTTATTGGCCTCCATTTTTCCTGGAAGGCTGTTCCATATCTTCACTACTTCACTGCTCTGCTGATTAGAAACTTTTTAATTTCCAAGTGAAATTTAATATGACAAGTTTATACCATTCTGGAGAAGTGGTACAGTTGCTCTCCACACATACATCATAGAGCACATACCAACGAGGGAAAAGAGCAATTCAAGTTAAAAACAATAATAGCACCAAAGCATTTCTGGCCAAGCAGTTTCCTCCAATTTTAGATGCAGATCCCACTGCAACCTTTAATTCTTTGGTAATAAGCTACTACTGAGGGAACTCAATCTATTCTGATGAGCTCTGTTTTATATCTGCAAATGCATATGAACCTCTTTCCAACTAACAAATCATTAAGCCTGTCATACCTCTAATGAACAAGTTTATTTCCAAGGGTGTTGATAATCTAAGTGCTCACTCGCTTTTCCTGCCTTGAATTACACTGTAAGCACATCTCCAGAGAGTTCATCTGCAGAGAATGAACCGGAGACCTCTGGATCTGCAAAGCACAATCATTTCCATTTACAGCCTAAAGAGCAGCTGGACTAGCTCAAAGAGAGAATGCGCTCACATGCTTCCGTGTTTGTGACCTGCTGGAGGGCTCCCGCCTGCAAATTTGTTGGCGGGGGTTGACCCAAGACATGGCTGCTTGGCCACATTTGTGCCACTTCTATTTTGTATCTGATTCAAGTCAACCACATTTTGTGGGACAAGGTCTGCGCCGTCCTTTTACAGCACAGAGCCCCGTGGTCTTGACCAAAACTTCGGAACGCTACGAAAATATAAATGTAAGTGGTGCTTGCAGGTAATTTCCCTGGATTTTAAAAATATCTTTATTGTAGGCACTTTTGGTGTTCCTCCAAACGTACTAAGGAGAGATGGGTGGCTCAGTGTTCCCTCATGCAGAGGGCAGTGCAGAACAGGCTACCGTTAGCCACTTTCCAGAAATAACTAGGAGTAAATGACTTTTAATTATAGTTCCTACAATTTACAAAACATTTACCAGGCTATTTACTGTGTGTTATTACAAATAAAACCCTAGACTATACAACATTTTCAGACGAATGGACAAAAAGAGAATAGTTACAGTTTTCCCGCCACAGGGTTCAATAATACATTATTTCTAATTCCATTTTTAGTAATGATTAAAGGCAGCCAATTTTGGAGGGCATACACATTTCATTACCACCTTGGCACAGAATTACTGGGCAGGAGAATAGCAACCTACAGAAACTAAGAAAACACAGTTGTTATCTGAGTCCTATCTCACAACAATTACATTTGTTCCTTCATCTGCTTTCAAGTCTCATTTTCTACCTTTTGTACCTCATTGGTGTCCCACAGCTCTATCAGCCCTCCAAATATATTCTTCTTTGGTTACTCTCTTGCAGATGGCGGTCAGACTAATCCTATAGGACATTCAAGCAAGGCTGTGAGCGATTCTCCCAAAGACATGATTTTTTTCAGAGTGATGCACTGAAATAACATCACCTAAGTCATCCCTCTCCCGGTTACCAGTGCATGGAAAAAGGGTGATCAGGGCTCATGACAAATCTCTGCCTCCCCCTCAGCTGTGTTGAAAGCTGTTCAGTCACCACAGAAGCTCTGGCACATTGTTTCTGTGTTGTCACAGGGATGGTGACCAGGTATCCTGCACATTTCCTCCATCTGACACATGACAAACCCCTTTTGCACAGGTGGACCTTCCCTTTTATTGGTGTGTAAAAGCAGCACATCATTTTACAGCCTCACCCAACCCTCCTTGTGGCCTATTTTGATACCCTCAAAAATGGTACCTACTGTAAAGTTAGTTGCAGGTGACTTTCCAACTCCATCTAGAGAGAGTTTTTCTAGGCTCAGACCCCGATCCTAAGAGAAGTAGATTATAGCAGTCTTTCATTAGCTAAGCTAAGGGCATAAGAATAGGCAAGTGCTACCAATTATATTTCAACACAAAGCAGTACCCACTTAAGCATAACCTAAAGGCCACAACTCCATTGTTAACAGTGGTGTTCTCACGGAAAAGCTTTGAACACACTGGGAACATTAAAGAGAAGATGTCTTGCATGTGCAATTACTCAACACATCTTTAAAACTGCAAACACTTGTTCACATGTGGTGAAAATTAGAGCTGTGAGCACTTGGGGAAAAAAAATCCCACCTGGCAGACACACTCTTTTTTACTTTAGAGTTTTATAGGAGCTCTCAGAGCTTGTTGGTCCAGTGAGAGCTGAACCAAAGTCAATGTCAGAAACTGTGAGAGAAGAAAAAGAAAATGCAGAGAAATATGCTATTTTTGACCTAAGATCAACAAGTTTTTGACTCTCTCAGTCCGGTTTCCCCTCAGAAAAAAAAAAAAAGATGCATCTCTAGTTTTAAATATAAACATTGACAGCTCCTTGGCTTCTTCCTCTACTGGCTTGAAATGATGAGGAGTTTGCAAGCCTGACCTACAGGTTGGTTTGCTCAGCAGCATTCAGCAGGTCTGAGCTACTCTAGGAAAAAAGGAGCAGGATCAAAGAATTCTCTGAGAATTCACTTCTGTGTCACATAAGGAATAAACATTGCTCATGAGCTCCAATAGTCACAAAAAGCTGAATTCCACCTTGGACAAGCACCATAGTTAGTGGGTACCAAACAGCACCTACAGTTCACATTCAGAATATTATTTCCTTGGGACAAAAAAAAAATTAACAAATTATCCCAGGAGCTTAGAGGAGACCACAACCATATAATGCATCCTCCAGAGCATCTTTAAATACACCAAGAACCAGAGTCATCTAGCAATCTCGGACACTATACCATGCCTAATAGCTATCACCATAACTTCCCTGAATGTCACTGTGGTGTTCACCACTATATGTCTCCTGCTGCCATTACAGAAAATGCTTATTTCCTTATTTTGTATCGCATATTAATAGTCAATATTCTGTACGTTTCTAATACCATCTTGTCTCCCTACAGCTTGATTTAAGTGCTGAGAGTGACATAAGGGCACCAAATAGTATGGAAAAAAACAAATAGATATTTGTCTGCTGCAATGCCGCATTTCCCAAGTCAGCCCCAGAAACTTGGGCTTAGGTGTCCTAGCAGACACCTAAAAGAACACACCTAGAACAGGAAACCATCTTTTTTCCATCAAAGGGAGAGGTCTATATTTCATTGACTATTTGAACTGGAAAATATTTTTGTACTGGAGACTGAAATAGTCATGAAAATAAAGACTTCCATTTTCCTCTAGCAAAATAAAAAGTAAAACTGTCCATGACAAAATCCTACATTTTATCCCTTTTTCTAGCTGTTGTTCAATACCCATTGCCTTAAACACAGAGCCCTTTTTTAGTGCTAGCAGTCAGATGTTTTCTGTAGCAAGGCATTAGTCAGGTAGAGACACCAAGCTCTTGGATTTGGCAGATACTTCCATGTTAGAGATGCACAGATTACAGTGTGAACTTTTCCCCCCATATCTCTTCCATATAAATACCCTGACAAATTCATTAGTGCATCCAGTTCAGCTGGATTTACTACCACATACAAAATTACTGTTTAAGAAGCCTCTTAAGCTTTCTAAAAACTTTGCAAGGAAGTAAAAAGCTATATGGAGCTTAGCTGAGATGAAGACGGGCATTTTGAGCCAAAGAGCATGGAAAGTGTTGACAGTTTAAAGAAAGAGGGAAGTTGGAGAACAGATGAGATTTGACTAAAATTCTTTTGGTCCATCCAGAGGCTTGTTACAATTACCCATTAAATTTTCCTTAGGGACTCATTAGAGTCTAGATAGTAGTATCTGTCTACCATTGGTCTTCTTTTCTCTCCTCTAATGACAAAATGCTGATAGCCACACATCATTCCAAACACATTTATTTGTAATATAATAATGTTGGAATAGCGTCTGTGGCAGAGGTAATTTGACGGGCTACGTTAGTCAGAGAAACTAAAAGCACTGTTCCTGTTTAATATTTCCAGTCTGATGTCGCAATAACCACAGTGATAGGAGAGCTACTATCAAACTACAAGACCTGTATGTATTGGGAATAGTTAAGTGAGAAAAAGTTAAGTTCTCTACTGTTACTACTTTACAGGCTGCCGCTATTCGATACATGGTATAGCACATCCAGCTGTACAAAAAGTAGTAACTGAGGCTCTTTTGCAAGGCAGCACAACACAAATGCTTGTCCCATGTGAAAGTGCACTTATCGTAGTAAAAGGAGGCTATTCTACGTCCTCAGGAAACAGCAAGTCCCAGCCTTAAGCTTTCTTTATCTGAGATGTTGGTATAGAAAGAAGAGCTTTAAACACTGAGTCTTTACTGTGGAAATCTCAAAAGTGATGACATACAGAGGGAGTCATGTTACTTCCCCCGAGACTTGTTTGTAATGCCAATTTACCAAATGATGTGTGGTCACATACAAAACATGTTCCTGAATGTGGGCATATTGCTAACATCTGTTGTTAGCATTAAGAAAATTTTACATTGCTGAAAACTAAATCCCACTTAAAACTGAACACTTATCTTTGCAAAGCAAATTGTACCAAAAAAAAAATTTGTTCCTCTGTCTTTGCAAGAACCTTAGCAATGTATCTTTTCAAATAAAAAACAGGGAAATCTCTGCATTAGCAGTGGTCACATTTCACTGCTTTTATTTTTCTTCTGTTTTTTGCCATCTCCCACTCTGTACTTCTGGATCCCTCTTTGCAAATAACATCTCTTCAATGGAGGCTTTTATAATGGATTGAATTGGTTTCTGGTATAATTCGTTACAGATATTCCCTGCCCAGGGCAGGAGAGTTGGAATTTGTTGATCTTTAAGGTTCCTTCCAACCCAAACCATTCTATGATTCCTTTTAACTCTGGCAATTAACTTCTTTGTTGCCTAACTTGTCTTTTAAAGAGTTGCAGAATTGTAGAGGCTGGAAGAGACCTCTCGAGATCTTCTAGTCCAATCCCCCTGCTAAAGCTGGTCCACCCAGAGCAGGTTGCACAGGAATGTGTCCAGGCAGGTTTTGAATGTCTCCAGAGACCAGACTCCACCACCTCTCTGAGCAGCCTCTTCCAGGGCTCTGTTACCCTCGAAGTAAAGTGCCTCCTCATGTGTAGCTGGAACTTCCTATGTTCAAGTTTGTGCCTGTTACCTCTTGTCCTGTTAGAGGCCACCACTGGCTCTTAGGTGTCCTTAGCTTCCAAATTCTGAAAAAAGAGGCATGATACAGTTTACTGAATACAAGATGGGATTTGTCACTACAAGAGCAGAATAGGGCAACAGGGTGTCCGTGTCCTGCAGGAGAGGGAGATGTCGGCGGTGCTGGTTGCATTGGCCACACTGTGCCCTGCAATACTTCCTCTCTTTCCCAAGGCATGAACTGCTGCACCTACCCCTTGCAACAAGCAGCATGGCCTAAGGAAGGCGGGGTTAAGACTTGCCACGTGGTTTTATCACTTGGCTCTGCATATTAGGAAGACACTCTACTTCTTGCCACATTATACCTTTTCAGCTTCTGAATACTACACGATCCCTGGCATTCCTAAACTTAAATGAGAGCATTATCCATAATTTACTGCCAAAGAACAGAGCACTTCTGATACTTCATGTTGGTTCAGGACAATTATACCAGGAAGAAATAGCTGCTTTTCCAACACTGACAGCAGTCTCCTCAGTGGTCCAGGGAGCCCAAGTCACTGCCACTATTGCACAATTATTATTGTGCAATAATTTGAAATACATTTGACAAAATATTTTGTCATTTAAAAATACATGTATTGTAAAGAGGCTTTTAAATTCTATTTTCACGTTGGTTTTTTTCTTGTCTTTTTTTTATTTTTTATTTTATTCTCTCACATATTTATTCAAACCCCACTGGAATAACTCAATTCAGAATTGCTGCCAGCAACCCATCTGGGTACTACCTTGTACGATTGTGCTGGTGTTTTTCATTCAGGCTGTTCATCCTGGGCCAGTAAAATGATTGTCTGTCTCCCTAAACCACATCCCTGCAAAGGTACAGCTCACAGCTTGAAATGCACACCACTCTGGAGCTGCAAGGCAACCACACAGGTAATTACGACAGAATGAAACAGAATCTGGAGCAGAGAGAGACGCACCAATGGCAGGAAAAAGACCCACTGTGCAAATTTCGCTCATGAAGTCAAAGAGAAATGAATCATTCTCAAACAGTAGACATCTAAAGGTTGGATGGAACAATTTCTAAATATTAGTCAGACCAAAACCAACACACTGCTGAAATAACGAGGGCATATAAGAAACCAACAAAAGCCAGGAAATTCAAAGCTGAGGCTAAAATTCCACTCTTAATTTAGGACTGTTTTCTTTTTTAAAGAATAGTGTTCAACTTGGTTGAGGCCATGTAAGGTTGTTTTCTTACAATTTTACAAAATACACACAGGTTGAAAATTTTTGCCCTTTTTTAAACTAATTTTTTTATTCCTCTGCAAATAAGAAAGGAATAAACTGTTAAGTTTTTTGATTTTCAGATGTGCTACTGGTATAACTGAAATTTTCAGACACAGACCAAATGTGCATTACACCGGGATGCAGAACACAGACCAAAGACTCCTGTCCCTGAAGTTTATCATTGGAATGACAAAAGATGGCTGATTAAAGCGGAACGGGGAGAACCAGACCTAACGGTGGTGTTGCAGTAATGAAGCCTCAGCAATGCGGTTGCCTGCACGGGGGTTTTAAATGCCAGCAGTGATTCTCAGGAGGCACAGGAAGAAATGCAGGTCATAGCAGCAGGCACGTAACCTTTCTTTGAAGGAAGATAAGGGCTTTTTTGCCAGAGTTTAGTAGAAATGGGTGCTATATAATCCACTGTAAACTCCAGAGGGGTACTTATATGTTGGCTGAGAGAGGGGAAAGAAAACAGTTGAACCATTTTCCATCTCTCTTTTTGCTCCTGGGCTGGAGTGAAGGAATTTTGTTTGTATTTACTTTACAGTCTCCATGCTGATTTGTATTTATATAAGGCCAGACACGGGCATGTTTACTCATGTTGAGTAGCACATTAGTTTGCAAACAGTCCAAATGAATTCAGCAGGGCTGCTCGTGAACAGCATGACTTACACCCGCAGAACCTGACTCCAGCAGGATATCTCAGAGACCCAACAACAAAAAAAAAAAAGTGATTTCTCTTTGGTGTTTTTCTTTCTCCCCAGACATAATTACCACTTGGTATAGCCACACCAATTACAGAAGCTGGGTTTTTGCTGAAGCACAAGGACACATTTCACCCAGCAGCATTGCAAGATCAAATCCCTGAATGTCAAAGAACAACACTGGGGGGGACCACAGCAAGCTCTGAGCATTCCCTCTGCAGCTCTTTTTTCCCTGGAGACCACCTCTCTGCATCTCAGAGGGGCTACAAAACCTTGCAGAAGGGGGTCCTTCCTTCCTGGGCACAGTCATTGCTCCAGCCTGCACTCATCTGGTCCCTCTTTTGCTTTATTCTGCCTTTTTTTTTTT